>PVKM010029267.1:0-17852 GCA_004027735.1 Carollia perspicillata | reverse complement strand
GGGCGCCAGTCCTTTGGCCAGCCCATCTCTCAGGCCCGGCTTTGCTCAGCAAAATGCATCACATGTGCCGCTCTTCCTTCACTGGTCTCTCTGTAAACCATGTTGATTTCATTGATATCATTTCTTTTCTCTAAAAGTGTCATTCCCACCTTGAGACTACGGCTCCTTCGTGGGTGCCTACGCACTGGGACCTGTTGAGGGTTCTGACTCACCCCACCAACCTTGACATCCATCCTTCTGTGACACCTCCTTTAGGGAGGTCACAGCACACAGCCACATTGTGGACAAATCCCCCCCCCACACACACACACACTAACTCACACCTAAGCCCCATCTTGGTTCTGGCACAAGCATCTACGTGCCCTATGTGGGCTACTGTCCCCACTACTGCAGCTGGCCTTGGCTCTCAGGGAGGCGGGGAGGGGAGGAGCTGTCCTGACCAGAGTTTGTCTGCTGACCCAGCTGCCCCACACCCCACCCCTCCAGTAGCCCAGGTGGCATTTCTGGTTCACCAAGCCGGCCATAGTGAAGGCGCCATTTTGACACAACCAAGTCGAACATGTAAGAACGTCAATTTTTGTTTCTCAGTGATGTGGGGAAAGGACGATGCCAAACCTAACTACATCTCTGACTTGGATGCAGCTAGGGTTCAGGAATAGGCTTAGGAATGAGGCTAGGATGGGTTTGAGGGTGTCAGGAATGAAGCGGCATTCGGGGCTGGAATTAGCAGGTTTGTTGCATACACTATTTTGCGGTAGAAAAAATGCTGAAAGTAAAAGCTGTAATTTTTCAGGCATAGTAAACGTTAGGCACCCCACCCCCTAGATAACTGTAGGTTATCTAGAGTTCAGTGCTCTGAGTCTCCATTGTTGTACATAGACAATTGAGGGGGAGGGGAGGAAGAAGAGCAGGGAGAGACTTGGGAAATGCATCCTTGATCTCAAGCTAGAGACCCTCGGAAGCTTAGAGTTAAGGTGTCCTTAATGGCCCCCTGGCAACTGTCCCTCCCACACCGGAGGCTGGGGCTCCCAGACATCAGCCTGGTCTGGGCTCTCCAGTGCGTGTTGACTACCACTCCCTGCCCCCTGAGATCTCTGCCCCCTTACCCAGAATTCTGCCTCTTAAGGAATGCCATTCCCAGTCATACCTGCTGGCCAGAGGACAAGTGGGGCCTGGGACAGGTGCTTGGCCAGTCACAGTGTGATGAATAGCCCTTATCTGGCCACCAGTTCCTGTCCTGTCTGCTGAGGACCTGGTCTGAGGCCCAGGTGTGGACTCAATTTGTCTCCCCATGTGTCCAGGGAACCAGCAGACAAGGTCTGGAGACTGGGAAGTCAGCACGGGACAACCTGTCTCTCTGACCCTCTGTATATGTTCTGGGTGCTAGACATGGGTATCTCCAACTGGGGCTGGCTGCTGGAGGGGTCAGGGAACGAGAACTAAGGGAGGCTTCTCTGCAAAGCCGTGAAGACAGGGATTTTGGGAGGGGCACAGGAAAGAGGCCAGGGCAGGAGTCTGAAGACACAGCCTTGAGCGTCCGCTCGTGGTGGGTCGGCAGCAGGACTGCGAACCAGCCACACCTGCTCGAGGTCTAATTGTCCCTTCTCCTCATTTCTTCATCCTCCTGAGCTCCAGGGAGAGCTCGCCCCCAGCTGATTCCATAGGGAGCTCGGGAGCTGCACTGGCCTTTCAGCGAAGTCCTGAGATGGGGTGAGCGGGCCGGGCCCTTACACGTCCACA
This sequence comes from Carollia perspicillata, assembly GCA_004027735.1. Taxonomy (NCBI): domain Eukaryota; kingdom Metazoa; phylum Chordata; class Mammalia; order Chiroptera; family Phyllostomidae; genus Carollia; species Carollia perspicillata. The sequence goes on along the minus strand of PVKM010029267.1, from coordinate 16,112 downwards.
CCTACTAGCAATTGCATGGACTGTCCTCAGGAAAGGGGCATGGCCTCGGAGAGGTGGCTTTCTTCAGCTGAGCGAGATTTGGGGACAGACTCAGCTGAGAGCTGCCAGCTGTCAGGCTCCCAGCAGCCAGGCTAGATGGGCGCCTCAGTGCAGGGTAGCGGCCCTGGCATGTATCACGCCATCTCACTCAGAGTCAAAGTCAAGTCATCACAGTGGCCTACAAGGCCCTCATGCCTGCCCCCCTCCCCGCTCTGCATCACTTATCCACCTCCCGCACTCTCCCTCTTTCTCTCAGCTCACTTGCCCGTTTACTCAAAAGTCACCTTCTGGTGAGGCTTCCTTGATCGCTCTACCTAAAATTTCAGCCCCTCCCCAAATTTCACTCCCTCCTTTCCTGCTTTATATTCTCTTCGGCACTCCTTGTCATGTATCATACTGTAAATTGTGCTTGTCTTGCTTATTGTCTCCCCCAACATCCCCCCCCCGACACACTATAATATAAGCCTCATGAGGAATCTTTGTCTGTTTTGTTCACTGCTGTACCCTAGCACCTAGAACAGTGCTTGGCACCTGGTGGGTGCTCGATCAATAAATATTTCATCCATTTATTTATAATTAACTTATAAAATGAAGAAACGAGGTGTGATGGTCCCCGGGGCCCCTTCCAACTCTGATTCCATATCCCTCTGAATGCTTTCGTTCATCCAGTTGATCGATCAGTAAGTATCTGTCAGAGCCCCAGCTGGTCTGAAGGACCCACTCTGCCTCAGCCCAGGAAGCTGAGACCGGTGCTCAGCAGACCCCCCCACCCCCCGCCGCACAGAAGCGAGGCGAGAGGCAGTGCTGTCGTGCCTGCCCACGGGATTCGTTTGGACCCTGCAACCGCGGTTGTGAGAGGATTTGCTGGTGGTGAGCGGGGTGAGGGGGGACAGCCAGAGAGCCTGACCGAGAGCAGTTCTCGGGGGGTTGGAGCTGCACCCCTGGAGGCAGAGGACACGCCACTAAAGAGCATGGAATGGCACCAGCAGAAACTCTTTCGAAACCTGTTTCCACTGAGGAGAAAAGCTCAGCTTCGTGTTTAGCTCAATATCTTTCACTCTTACCCATTTCCATTTTAAAAAAATACAAAGCAAACTTTGAGCTCCAAGGCCTTCACAGGCCATAGCTGGTGGCTGGGTGGGTTAACGGTGCTTCGTGATCATTAGTTATTTTCTGTTTGTGACAGGGGGCACTAACCTTCTGATTCAGAGTAGCTATGTGAAATTTCCTTGTGAAATAATTTTGAACCAAAAAAGTGAGCTGATTAAAGAAAAATAATTAGTAAATAATAGTATAGGTACTATGTCAAAGCAGTATAAAAATGACAGAAGTTTAGGAAATAGTCAACAAATATTCATGGAGCACCTACTATGTGCCAGGAGACATTGTAGGTGCTGGGGATGCAGCCACGGATAAAACAGACAAAACCACTACCTTCCGGAGTTTACATCCTGGTGGGGACAGAACGTTGATCCAAGTGCTTGGTGACGCTTCAAGCAGGGTGGGCGCCGGCGGCCATCCCTGCTTATCCGGGTTCCCCACATTACCGGGCACCAGGTGTCTCCCCACCCCGGGGTGGAGAGGCAGAGTGGACCCGCAGCTGCAGGCAACTTCTGGTAACCGCTGTGGTGGGGCAGGAGCGGCGCCCTGGATGTGGGGCGCAGACGCTTTGGCGGGGAAGCTGTGTCCAGCCTCCTGGGAAGAGGGGAGGTGCCACATGGGGTTGCCTGCGCACCCACGGACTTGGCGTCGGAGCTGGGGTGAGTGGATGCTGGACCTGGACCCAGGCTCTACACCCCTCCCCAACAGGCCATCCCCCGTCGCGCCCTGGAACGCTACTTCCACGCCGTGGTGGCAGCCGTGGAACATATGGCTAGCGAGCCCAGCTCGAGCCGGGTGGGACACCAGGAGAGGCTGGAGGAGATTTACTGCTCACTGATGGGGCCAACGGCTGCCGCCAGGGGGCGCTGCGGAGGTAAGCGGCGGGCGGTCCGGGGACCCTGCAAGGGACGCCGGAGAGCCAGACTGTATCTGCCTGGAGTCTGCACGCATGGTTGAGCCCCGGGTTGGACATGTGACTGCTCTTAGTCTCCCGGGGACTGAGGTGCCCAGAAACTTGGAAGGTTCTGGGCTAAGAATGTGGTTAATTTTTCATGATAACAACTGTCACCTGCCTGGCTCCCACTCTGCCGCTGTTGCTGTTCTCAGCACTTTATATGTTTAAATATATTAAATGTATTAAATCGAGCAATGCTCACAGTAAACTTATGAGACAGGAAAGTATTATCCCTGTTTTACAGTTGAGAAAACTAAGTTCGAAATAGGCTGTAAATCTTGCCCGAGATTACCCAGCTGGTTAAGTGGAGTGCCAAGAGTCAAACCTACGCACTCCTTAACCACTAAACTATAGTAACCGAAGGATATGATGGTCCAGGGACAATCTAAAGAATATCTAAAACAGCACCTTGGTCAATGTCACTTACGTCTGGTGGCACCAATCTTTTAAAAGATTTTATTTATTTATTTCTAAAGAGGGGGAAGGGAGGGAGAAAGAGGGAGAGAAACATCCGTGTGTGAGAGATGCATCGATCAGTTGCCTCTCTCACACCCCCACCTGGGGACCTGGCCTGCAGCTCAGTGTGTGCCCTGACAGGGAACTAACTGGCAACCTTTCGGTTTGCAGTAGTGCTCAATCCACTGAGCCACAGCCAGGGCTGGTGTCATCAATTTTTATTTTGCATGCTTCTTTTCTATTTGCATTTCTGTAAGACAGTGCCATACACCAATGGGAAGCAAGCCCATGTGGATCGGGACATCCTAATGAGCCCCAAGGCCTGTCCTGGGACATGTGTATGTGGCTGTTGGAAGATGGTTCTAATTTGTGTCCTGTTTCATGGTTGCCCAAAGCACCCATTAAATTCATCTAGCCTGCATGTCCCAGAATACACCATGCACCATAGGTACACAGCACCAACCTAAGGCCTGGAAGCCACGGGCAGAGGTCCGTGTCCCAGCCCTGGGGCTTGACCTTGGCAGCCCAGGGATGGTGGAGGCTGCAGAAGTCAGAGTGAGGAAGGCAGGATACGCTCCCAAGACACCCTGCACCATTTCGGCCTTCCGTCCTTTTGTTTTGCTTTAATATTCTAAATCTCCACATACCTCTGTGCCTCTGAAAACCGCATGGAAAAGTCTGTTTATGAAGCCTCCCTCCTCCCAAAGCTGGGACAAACCCTGGGTGCAGATCTGGCTTGGCTCTTCTTGGGTACCACTTGCTAACTCAGCAGTAACTCTGCGTGGGCAGAATGAGACCAGGCCTGGGCCATCCCCACCACTCCAGCCACGTCCAACACCTGCCTCCTCCCTTGACTTGTCCTGTGCACCTTAATGACCTGCCAGCCCCCCTGCTGAGCCCCTGCTGCTTCTGGGGCAGCATAGGATGGTAGTTTTGAGCAGTGTCCTGGGTAAGAGCATGCACTCTGAAGCTGGGATACCTGGGATCAAATTCTTTAAATTCTGACTGTCGCTGTGTGGCCTTGGGCCACTTACTTAACCTCTCTGTACCCCAGCCTCCCCCTCTGTAAAGTGAGGATAATGATACTATTGGTGGCCCATGGTCACTGGCAGGATCCCGTGGGATGATGGCAATGTGTGCAAGGTGAGGAGAAAGGCACCTGGCAGCAATAGGAAGTGCTCTGTGGGTGTTCGTTGCTCTCCACTAGGGAGGGAGCCATACTGTGTAGAAATTAAATTCTAAATTCTACACGTTAGGTGTGCCTACCATGCAGCCTGTAAGGTCTGCTAGGGAGAGGTGACCACAGGGGCTGGAGTGATCAGGAAGGCTTCTGGAAGGAGGCGAAGAGGAGGGGCTGGCCCTGCCCTCTTCCTCGGACTGCAGAGGTCCTGCCGCCTTTAGTACTTGGCTAATGAGTTCTCTTCAGCATCACCTACAGGAGCAAACGTTAATTTGAGGGCCTGCTGTGCGCATGCTACTAGAAGAGATGCTGAGAAATACAGAGGCCGTTCCCCTTCTTCTGGATGTAGGCAGGGCATCTGAGAACAATGGGAAAGACATTGGGGTTGGGGAGGGGAGGGCCCAACAGTAGGAGAAAAGGTTGGGAAAGACGCTTCGAGCTGATCTGTGAAGGGTCCTGAAGGCTGAGCTAGGAAGTTTGAAGGAAACAGGGAGCTTCTAAGCATTCTTGGGCAGGGAGGGCTGTGGTGTCAGGCCCTGGAGGAGCGGCTGGTGGCAGAGGGGGAGAGGAGCTCAACAAGACCAGATGTGGGAGGACCAGGGTCTCTGCCACCCCCCACCTCTAGGCCCCATGCGGGAGCTGGGGGTGGGATGGGGAGAGCAGAGGAGAGTCCCACAATCTTTTCCTCGTGGTCTCCACAGCCTGCTCCTTCCTTCAGGTGACCCCCTTCCAGACCGGCCACCGAACATCCCCCTGCCCAGCCCGCACATCACCTTCCACCTGTGGACTGATGAGGAGCAGCTCTGTGAGTCATGCCTTTGACCTCCTCCACGGGAGCTGGCTGGACACGGCAGCAAATGTGTGTCTGTGCACCTGTGTGTGTCTGTATCTGTGTGCATCTGTGTGTGCATCTATCGCGTCTGAGTGTCTGTGTGCACCCTGTGTGACTATGTATCTGTGTGTCTATTGTGTGTATCGATGACTGTGTCTGTGCATGTCTTTGTGTGCATCCGTGTGTCTAGATGTGTCTGTGTGTGTGCTGGGTTGTTCTGCACATCTGGAAGGAGAACATATTTCCTTTACGTCAGAGCAGCTCAGTGCATTGGCCCCTGGCCTCACATGTCCAGTAAGCGCCACATGCCCATGCCGATGCCAACAGATAATTCGAGTCCCCAAGAAGGAGGCAGCCACAAAAAAAAAAAGAAGTTATGATTTCTGGAGCAGGAGGGGGCCTTGCACACTGGGGTTCCCCTCCCTGTGTCCCCTGGCTCTTGTCAAGGGGGAGGGGAGGACAAAGGCACAGGTTGGAGTGAGCAGTGTTGGACCCTCGAACTGGGTTCACATCTGGGCACCCCCTTTGGCATGCTGGGTCACCCTAGACAGACTCAGTTTTCTCTCTGGGCCTCAGTTTCCTCATGGGAAGTAAAATGAAGCCAGGTTAGAAAAGTCCGGAAGTCCTTCCAGGAGCCGAGGGCCTGTTCTCTGTGTCTCAGGGCAAGCAGGGCAGTGGGAGAGCAGGAGGATGCTAGTGTGTGAGTGTGCAAACGAGAGCTCTGGAGTGGAGTGGGGGCGGCCTGGGGGAAGCTGATTTCTCTCCTGCAGGGCTTCTCAGAGCCTTTAAGATGCTTACTAAAGAAACTCAAGTGGTGGCAGGCCTGCAGGGTTCTCAGTTTGCTGGCCACAGAACCTCTGCTCCTTTGTGGAGCACCTCGTGGGGCTTCTGTTCAGCTAAAAATGTCTGAGGAACACAGAACCCCCGGCGCTGCCCCACGAGGCCCTGCCAGCCTTACATACCCTCTCTGCCCTCGGCCCCCGTGTTCTCCACATCACAGGGAAGGAACTGGTGCTCTTCCTGCGCCCGCGGTCCCTGCTGCGCCTCAGTGCTGACTTGGAGGCCTTGGATCTGCAGGGCCTCCTGCCAGACCGGGCGCTGGCCCGGGAGTCCGTGCTGTCCACGGACAGTGGCATTGAGCGGGACCTTCCTCTGGGGGCCACGGAGCCGCCCACGACCGGGAGCCCGGAGGTGGAGCACGCCGGACTGCAGCGCAAAGGGGGCATCAAGAAGCGGGTGTGGCCCCCGGACATCTTGATGCCCAGCAGCTGGGATGGGCCCCCAGGGCTGCACCGGAGGACGGGCAGGCCCAGTGGGGATGGAGAACTGCTGCCTGGTGTCTCCCGGCTGCACACGGCCCGGGTGCTGGTACTGGGCGACGACAGGATGCTGGGGCGCCTGGCCCGGGCCTACCACAGCCTCAGGTAGGGCCCGAGGGGTGGCGCAGGGCAGGGCCTGGAGGCTCGGGTGGGCAGTGGGGGATCTAGGGGTGGTTGGGGAGGACCGGGAGGCAGAGGCCGGAGTAGGGTGGGGCAGGATGGTGTACAGTGCACGCATTCTGCAGGTGAGAAAACAGGCTCAGAGAGATCAGGTAAATCGCCCAAAGTCAGGAGACAATAAAGAGCAGGGCAGAATGTGGAACCACGTCGCCTGCAGCCAAACCCCTGCCCTCACCCCTGTGCTCTGCTGCCCCTTGCCAGGAAACGGGAGACCCAGATGTTCTGCCTCACCCCTCGGATGAGCCTGCAGCTCTACTACATCCCTGTGCTGACGCCTGAGGTGGCTGGTCAGGGAGGCTGGCCGTGGGGAGGGGAGAGGAGTGGCAGGAGCCAGGGTGTGGGCTAGGGGCTGGGCAGGGATCCAGGACAGCCTGGGCTCCCCTGGCCCAGGAACTGGGGCTGCCCTGCCTTGGGATGTGGAGCTGGGAGAGACGGCAGGGTTTCCTGTTCCGGAAGCCATAGACGTGGGCCTGTCTATGGGCTGACGGTGGCCAGAGAGGTGTTCTCTCACGGTGGCAGCCTGCCGGTTGCTGGTTTTCATTTTGCTTTTGTAATTGGATTAATTGCAAGCTTCTGGGAATTTCAGGCAGTGAAAGCCCATTGGTCTGCGGGGGGAGAGGGAGTCCCGCCTGTGGTTTTTTGCTTCTGTTGCCCTCTCTGCTTCTTATTGGGACGCCTTAAATTCAAAGCAACACGTGTCTCTCTGCTTTTAAGGCTGATGATTATGTCTCAATGTCCCTGGCAAGTGGCCCTCAGAGAAGGGTATTCCGGCTTCGTCTGAGGTGTAACAGAGAACAGTCTTTACATGGTGCGCAAAAGGCCACAAGAGGCTGACACTTGATCGCATTCCCAAAGCTGGTTTTGCCTAGGACTGGTACCTGGGGACCCTCCAAGCCAGGAAGAGTGTCGGAGAGAAGGCCTAACGGGCATGCCTCATCCCTTTGTCCTCAGACGCTGGCATCGTCCAGGCGCTCGGAGCTCGGAGAGCTGGCCACCTTCCTGGGCCGGGCAGACCCGTGGTACGAGAGCACCATCAATACCCTGTGCCCGGCCATCCACAAGCTGGCAGAGATGGTAGGGGCCGTTTCAGATATTACTCTTGTCCCTTGACCTTGGGAGTCAGTCCAAGGGGCCCCCTGGTTGGAGGAGGCAGGACAGGAATGCAGGAGAAGACTCCAGCCAGCTGGTGGTTGGGGTTTACTCGGAACACGCCCCAGGCACAACAGCCCTCCAATCCACGGGTTCTGCATGTGCAGATGCAACCAGCCTGGAGTCGGGGATCTTCAGGAAGAACAAGTTACGCTGTGGCCTCCGATGGTTACATCTGTCCAGAACACATAGCGGGCTCTTTTCCTTGTCATTATTCCCTAAATAGTACAGTACGACAACTGTTTATGTAGCATTTCCATTGTATTAGGTATTTTAAGCAATCTAGAGATGACTTGCAGTGTACAGGCCGTTGTGAGTAGGTTACATGCAAATACCGAGCCACTTTATATACGGGGACATAGGGGCATCCGCAGATTCTGGTGTCCACGGGGGTCCTGGAACCAACCCCCTGTGGACTGTGAGGGATGCCTGTACTTCGGACAAAACCACTGTGGAAAAGGTGAAGTAAAACCTCCTTTCACAAGTATGCAGGCCAGTTATTTTCCTTCTCTTGCGAGTTTCCTGTGATGATTTCTCTGTGATGATAATAGGCGATGCTTCCTGAGTACCCCGCGTGCCAGCTGCTGTTCTAAACATTTACACGTGGCCTCCCTACCAAGTAGATACTCGCGTCGGCAGGTGCTGTTTTCTCCATATCCCCATTGTACAGACCCAGCAGCCGAGGCACAGAGAGACTAGGGAACCTGCCCCAGGTGGAGTCCCACGTGGAGTCAGGAAGCTTGATTCCGGGGCACATTCTCTGAAACGCAAACCATACTTCCCTGGCCGGTGGCAGGAAGCTGGTCTTTTACTGACTTGAAAAGGCCTGGATATAGTACAACAATCTAATCCTTTTTGCATCATGTGTGTTGCAGACATTCTATTCCACTTGGTTATTTGCCTATCAGTCATGTCAGTAGTGTTGTTTGATCTTCAGAAGCCTATATTTTTATGTAGTCACACGTAGCCCTTTTATGCTTTGACAGGACTGCTCTACCGAGTAAATTATATCCAAGGTTAAACAGATATTCACCGATAATTGACTCCAATACTTTTACTATCTCAACTGTTACATTTAAATAACCTATCTGCGATTAATTTCAGTGTTCAGTAGGAAGTATGTACTGTATTTTGCCATGTGTAATGTGTACTTTTTTGCCCAAATTTTTGAGGGAAAAATAAGGATGCTCATTATACATGGGTAGTACCAATTCTGTATCTGTATAAATGTTTTTAATTCTTTTATTTATGCTTATGCATTAAAAGAGTAACTCTAGAAAGAAATAATGATATCTGTATGCAAAATAATACCTTGGAATACGATAATCAATTTTGTTTCTAAATATAAATAATTGAATTTAAAAATTATAATGAAAGATTTCTTTCCTGAAAGTTTGGGCCCAAAATGTGTGTGTGCATTATACATGAGAGTACATTAAACATGGCAAACTATGGTAAGTTTATTTTTTCCAAATGTGTAGCCAGTTTTCCTAAGCTCTTTATTGCATACACCATCTTGCCCCATCAATCTGAAATGCCGTTTTTATCATTTATTAAATTCTAACATATGCTTGAGTTTATTTCTGGGTACCTATTTTTTCTCATTGGTCTATTCAGTCCTTTGCAAATTCTCACTTTTATATTTTAATAGCTGTCAGGGTAAGTCTACCCCATAACTCCTCTTTTTAAAAATTTCTCAGAATGTGCTTATTTATGTTTCCAGATAAACTTTAGAATTTTTTTTTTAATTTTATTTTTAATCCCCTTGGGATTCTGACCGAAATTTGAAGGAGAATTAGCATCTTAGCATATTAAGTCAACTCTCCGGGACTACAGGAGAGCTCTTTGTTTGCTGAATCGTCTTGTGTGTTCTTCAGGGTAGTGGTGCAGTTTTCAGCACATAGATTTTATCCACTTCTTGCTAAATCTACCATCATGGTTAACAGTTTTTTTTTTCTTGAGTTGTGGTTGGTATCTTCCTCCCATGCTTTTTGGACAATAGTAACGGCTAGTATAAAAGTTTCCTGTTGATTTTTATGTATTTGTTTTCAAACTTGCCACTTTACTGACCCTTCGTTTTGCTTTATTGCCTGACTGACTGGGGTTCTTCTTCTTGCTTTTATTTGAATGAAGATGATGGGGGCAGGCATGTTATTGCTGAATTATTGCTCATCTGAAGATGTCTGCATGTGCGTGAAAGACTGTTTAGCTGGGTATTAAAATACCTTTTCCTTGCAAGTTGGAGGGTATTACAGGAAGAACATCTGATGCAGGTTTCATTTACATGCCTTTATCGGTAGCTTTTCTCCATGTGATTACAGATATAAGATTTTGGTTTTTCCCTGCTCTCTTTCTCTTATAATTAACAATTTGCGTGACCCTTATACTTACTCCAAAAGCAGTTTCCACATGAAGAGACAGGAAACAGTGTGAGCGATGCAGCATTATTAGAATAAGTTGATAGCTCCTCGGCGTGATCCTTTTGAAAGGACCAGTATTTCAGAAGGCCAGATGTGAAAATCAAAAGAGGTATCATAGGACCGTACACAAGATGGATTCGATAAATTCTGAGCTTCTTTCCAACCCTGACGCTCTCAGGCTCTATGCAGACATTCTGTTCTGTTTCCCTAAAATACCCAGTCATTATGCTTTAGAATTATACGTGGCGGGGAAGGTCAGCAGGACATGGCACTAGTCTTCTCCCAATAACATATAAAAATTAAGTAGTTTGTTAATATGTTCAGATACCACAAGAACTGAAAGAGACATCAGATCTTCTGGTTCAACCTCTCACGCTCAAGGTCAGGGAGTAGCTAATCCGAACCCAGAGCCCAGTCAGACCCTCCCCTCGTCAGTCATATCGTCAAGCACCTTGTCTGCCCCCAAAGCACCCAGCACGGTGCCCTACTCACAGAGATGCCCACTATGTCTCTGTGCGGTTAAAATTAGTCAGAGTCGCTGGGGAGGTGAGACCTCGGACAGGTGTACTGGGCGGTAGGAAAGGCCTGGACTGTGCCGCAGGGCCGGCAGGGTCAGTGCATCCCGGAGGACATGTGGGGGCTTTGGAGCTTCTCTACTGAAAAAAGTGCCGCCATCCATGGTAACATGGAAGCAGGTCACTGAAAACATGCTCTGTCCCTCACAGCCTCCCTCCCTGGACACGTCCCGGAATGTAGACCCCTTCATCCTGGATGTCATCACCTACTATGTTCGCATGGGCACCCAACCCATCTATTTTCAGATCTACACAGTCAAGGTAAGCTCTCCACCTGTGTGGCTGCCTGCTGAACCCCAGGGCCCCACAGCCTCAATACCTGACTCTGGGCAGACACAGCTTACCAGGGTGAGAGTCATAAACTCACTCAGAGACTCTTGGTTGTCAATTTTGTCTTCTCAATCTCTGGATTTCTGTCAGCAGCTGCAGACTAATTTCTAACGGCCACCTCTGCCTCTGGCTTCCTAGCTTACTGAGCTCTTGTTTTTCACTCTGCTTCCTGTGGTAGGTCTTTTCTCTATTGCCTTCCTGATTCTGACCTAAACGAGAGATTTAGGCTCTTCCTATGATTTTCAAAATGCAAACCAAACAACACAAAATAGACAAATGAAAAAACAAATGATCGAAGGCCCCTGGTTAGAGGGAGTATACATCTCAGCAACACAAATGACAAAATTGAAGAGTAGGTAGCTGTCACTGCCCTTCAGCCAAGGCCCAGGAGCACCCCTGCAACTTAACTGAACCGGGTTTCCCGACTTGCTGCAGTGAGGGAACCGCACAGCACGGAGAACCACGAGGCGTCTCGGGAAGAGACTGTTAGCACGAACTTGCAGGGTCTGGCCTCCCGCTGGGTGATTTCAGAGAGGGCTCCAAGGGCAGGACTTGGCTCGGGAGCAAATGCTGTCAGGCAGCAGGAGCGGTTCTGCGACTGGGCATCTCAGTAGTTCTGTTATTCTTTGGCTCTGAGAAACAGCAGCTGCTCCTTATTTGCTGGGATGGGAAGGTAAGGGACGTGGCCTGTGTTCAGATGCGACAGTGGCCTGGTCTAGTTTCTGCTGGACCCCACACAGTCCCAAAGCAGCCTTGCCTAACAATGCCGGCATCTGTGAAACTGTTTATGGCCAGCAGAACACCGAAACCTCGCTGTGAGTACTGGGCCAGCTCCCAGCTTCTGGCGGTCACTTTCTTCTCTCTCCATCCCTGTTTTGAGAATCCTGCAGCCACTCTTCCCCATCGTTCCAACGCCCTCCCCCTCGCCCTGTCCACACCTGGCCTCACCCCTCTTTTCCTCCCTGCAAACCCTCCTCCCCAGGTCTCACTGAGAACCGATCAGCGGTCACTAGCCCTTCCCACATGCAGCCCCGAGCTCCTCTGTGCACGCCGAGGGCTGTCAGGTTCTGCTTGCTGGCCCTCACCCTTTCATCCTCCCCTACTGGTGTCTACAAAGGATTTTATTACCCTCCTTTATGTGGTTTTGTCCCCCACTCCTGCCATCCCCATTAGTGACGGGTACAGGGAATTTGGGTTTCAAGAATACTTTCCTCCACTCTTTGTAAATATATTGCTGTACATATGATATGTACATAGACAGAGGACAGAGTCAGATCCAGGCAATCACTGGATGCAGCTCAGAATCCATTGGCAGGATGGGCAGGGGGACGCTGCCTTGCTTCTGTACTGCCCCAGCCACCCACAACACCCTTGGGCTCTGGGGTTGGAGGGGCAGCTGCCTCTGGCAGAGAGCAGTCTTCCCCAACCTCCTCCCTCCCTCCCTCTCTCCAGATCTTCTTCAGTGACCTGAGCCAGGACTCTGCAGAGGACACTTTCCTCACCGAGCTGAAGGTGAAGATCCAAGACTCCAAATTCCCCAAAGGTGAGCATCTGCTCCCCTCTTCCAGGGCTCACCCAGCTCAGCTGCCCCAGGCCCCCTTTGCAGAAGGTCCCCCCACCTCTCTCTGATGAATATGGTGGTGATCTTGGCCCCCTCCAAGCTCACCCAGACTCACGGTCAGCCTGGCACTCCTGAGGCTCGGTGACCTGGGGGGAGGACCTCCCACCTTTAATTCAGCCTCTTCTCATCTTCTCAGATGGTTCCTCACCCAGGAGGAGGGGCGTAGTCGAGAGCCCGGGGGCTGAGCTCTCCCTGGGCTACCAGAAGGTCAGTCAGTGGCATGGGTGTGGTCAGGAGGCACAGCTGGGTGGGAGCAGGTGTCAGGAGCATGTGGGGTGGAAGCAGGTGTCGGGAGGCACAGCTGGGTAGAAGCAGGTGTCAGGAGCATGTGGGGTGGGAGCAAGTGTCGGGAGGCACAGCTGGGTGGGAGCAGGTGTCAGGAGTATGTGGGGTGGGTTGGGGGAGCAGACAGAGTCCGAGGAACCTTCTGACCTTCCTGGGCACTGCCTGCAGTCCCCAGCTTTCAGAGGATTTTGCAGCAATGGGAGGATTATGAGTGGCCTCACATGTAGGCTAGGAAGGGATCTGATTTAAGGAACAAGGGGGCTGTCCCCTTGCTCAAAAATGCCTTCCTCATTGGCTGACCAGATGCACTAGAGAGAAGTCCTTTGGGTCTAGAAGGCTACACATGACCCCTTGGGCCAAGAGTGACCTGAGCCCTTATCCTGTGTCCTATTATTGGACATTCATGACACGGGGAAGGCGCATGGGCAGGGGCTGGGAGCGAGACTGTGGGTGTGAGGATGTGTGGGGCGAGGCTGTCCTGAGGACCCCTGTCTGTGCCTGCATCTCCCTCCCCAGGCCCTGCTCAGCCACCGGACCCGAGAGGTTACCATTTCCCTGAGGGCTACGGGGCTGGTCCTGAAGGCCCTTCCAGCCAGGGACACTGATGGTGAGGAGCTGGGGAAGCAGAACAGAGGGAGAGTGAAGGAACAAGCCGGGGAGGGAAAGAGAGAGGGCTGAGTGATGGGAGAGGAGGTGAGCCGAGGGAAGGGGGCCCTCCACCCCTCCCCGGGATCCTGGACGTGGTGCAGCTGCTGCCCCCGCTGGGCCTGGGGCCGGGCCCAGGCTGCTGAGTGAAGCACAGTCCCCACCCTCAGATGCCAACCATCGAGCGGCACGCGCTCTAGTGCTGGACTGCGCCTCTGAAGCCTGACGAAGGCGCAGGGACCGCATGGAGGGGGTGCGGTTGGCCTCCCGCCTCCGCTCTGGGGCTGCAGAGCTAGAGTTTTATTTGGAAATTTTTTTATTTTGAATGCTGTTCCATTGGGCAGGTACTTGCCAGTTCACAAAAGGTACTACTAATCCAAATTATCAATTTCTGGCTAAATATAGTTCTAGATATAATAGTAGATGACAATACAGTTATCTAATTGTCTAAATCTAAAGTTGAGATAACAAAAGATACCAATGTATGTGCATGTAATTATATGCATAAATTATAAATATGAGCTACTCCCGCTAGCTCCCTGGTCTTCTGGAATAGTGAAGAAGTTGGCAATGTGGATTACTAACCATTCCACACACTAATCAGAGGCCGGGTAATGTTCTATGTCCAATATACTAACTCTTTGAAGCTTGTTAACCCTGAGAGATAGATATTATTCGTAGAAGCAACTCTGTACCGAGAGGAACCCGGAGCAAAGAGAAAAGCTTGCCCAAGGGCACCTCTCCCCCAGAGCTGTGTCCCTCACCACTGTGTCCCGCCACCCACTCTGTGATTGCCAAATCTCAACAGGCCAGACGTAAAGGGTGTGACCCACAGGTGCTGTGGAAGGTTTTCTCAGAGCAAACCAGATACCCAGGCAGAAATGTATCTTATTTGCTGCTCTGCCCCCCGTGCCCGGTACATGGCCTGTTGCATAGCAGAGGCTCAATAAACATTCACTGAACAAATGAAGTGCTACTTGACACCCAAAAACCTGTTTCAAAAAGAAGAGATGAATCTGAAATGTTCCAGAAGAAACACAGAATGAAAATACACGTTAGCCAGCCTGGAAGCCTGTGAGGAATGTGTCTCTGATCCCACTCTCCTCTGCCATCCAAACATGAGCAACTGCTCTGTCTCTAAAATCCTCTGTGGCTTTGCTAGCATTCCAATGATGACACCTGTCCTCTGAGGCATTTGTGTTTCTATCTGGGTATCATCTCTCCCAGATGTCCTTGGCATCTGGCATAAAGAGGAAACTCAAGAAGTCATCATTGATTTCACCACTTCTTGAGAAAATGGCTTCCAGGCAGGCTGAATTCATGGGTGACACGTGAGGCATTCTCTACTTGTTGGTCCCTAACACCATGAAGGAGGCATGTGACTTTGGCAATAGAGGTGACCGCAGAATGGGTCAAGAGCAGAGAGTGTAGAACCAGAAGGCCAGGCTTCAGAGCCAGCTTTGCCGCTGTGTGTGCCCCTGAGTGACCTGGGGCAAGTCACTCGTGACCTCTCTACCCGTTTTTTCACTTCTGAAATGGAGATAAGATACTAATGTATGTGCATAGAGTCAATTAGCATGTTAACTCCTATTGTGAAGATTGTATTTCTTCTATTTCCTTCACAAGACTCCCACTGCCCACCCCGACTCTAACTTATGCCTCCTCCAAGTGTCCATGACAAAACCTTATCAGAACTGGTGCCCAAACCCCCCTCAGAGGCACAGAACCCGCCTGAGCAGGGAGAAGGGAGAACCTGGTAGCGGTCACACAGTAATGATTTTTGACACATCATACACTATTATGAAAGGCGAGGCCCTCCCCCACCTCTGTGGTGCCCGTGTAGTGCTCACATCCTGGGCTGGGGGTTCCTTCGTGTTTAGCATGCCCAGTAGCTGTGAAGAAGTTCAACAGAAGTTTCTTTCACTGAAAAAGGGGATACGAAGGTGAAGAAAGGGATCTGGGTTGGCTGCCGCGCCTGAGGGTGCAGAAACTGTGGTTTCACCAGGGAAGGGAATGGATGATCAGGAAAGGACTGAAAATTGGCTGGGACCAAGGTGGAGTCAGGAAGCGGCTAAGCAGGACGGGGGAGGAAGTTAACATGGGGAGGTGGTCCCTTCTTAGGACCTAGAATCTCAAACTCGCCTACTTCCCTGAAGGCCCATTGGCAGCTGCTCCCCCATCTCCTTTCTCCCCCCACTGCCCCCCACTGTTGCTTCCCCTACAGACCACACGTGCCTGAATGTTAGCGTGATGGAGGTTGTCAAGTCGTCCAACTTGGCAGGAAGGTCCTTCTCCGTAAGTACCGGGCAGAATGGGAACTGGGAATATTCAAATAGGGGAGGTGGCTGGGAGCTCAGGGGGAAGGGTGTTCAGAGAAAGGGACTCGGGAGCCTTCCCGAGCCTTTACTATGGCAGCGGGTCTTCCTGTAGGAAAGAATCTGCTTTCCAATCAGTCAGTTTGAAATATTGAGCATCATCTGGCATAAATAAGGCTTTATAAGCATTAAGGCCTTGTCTTCCACCTGCTGGCCACCTGAAGACCTAAGACGTATGGAAATAACTACAAAATTCACTCACATCCTGGCATCCCCCTGACTACGCAACAAATATTCCCAACCTCTGACCAGGTCAAACCAGTTCTTTCCGCCTCATTGCTCTACTCCTGCCCTTTGCCCTTATCAGACTTATTGGTATGAATTCCCTTGTTAATATGGATTTATCCATCTTCTTCCTATCTGATGGCCTCTCTGAAATTCACTTCCCTACTCAGCTGGGCCTTGGGTCCCAGATTACACCTGAACCGTGTTCTCAGATACCCTCGGCTCCCAGGCAGACCCCGACTTTAGATCAAGCACCCTCCTCAGTCCGCGTGCCCAGGTGGCTGAGTGCTTCTGAACTAAACCCTGCATCCCTGTGCCGCGGATCAGGGCCACGGCCAACCCATGGCCTCCCGCCTCCATGGGTCCTCGGCATCACGCTGCCTCCTTCTCTCCCATTTCCTCCGGGCTCTTCTCCACCTGTTTTC
>PVKM010029266.1:0-17870 GCA_004027735.1 Carollia perspicillata | reverse complement strand
GCCTCTTCTTGCCTGCAAGGTCTCTTTTGAAAAATCAGCTGACAGTCTGATGGGAACTCCTTTGTAGGTAACTGTCCCCTTATCTCTTGCTGCTTCTAGAATTCTCTCCTTCATTTTAATCTTGTCTAATGTAATTATGATGTGTCTTGGCATATTCCTCCTCGGGTCCACCTTTTGGAACTCTCTGAACTTCCTGGACTTCCTGGAAGTCTGTTTCCTTTGCCAGATTGGGGAAGTTCTCCTTTATTATTCATTCAAATAAGTTTCCCACTTGTTGCTCTTCCTCTTCCCCTTCTGGTACCCCTATAATTCAGATGTTGGAACATTTAAAGATATCCTGGAGGTTCCTAACTAAGCCTTTCCTCAGTTTTTTAAATTCTTGTTTCTTCATTCTTTTCTGTTTGGTTGTTTGTTTCTTCCTTCTGGTCCACTCCATTGATTTGAATACCAGTTTTCTTTCCATCAGTAGTGATGGATTTTCCTTTATTTCACTTGGTGTAGCCTTCATTTGTTCATGTAATTTGCGACCAAAATCAACCAGTTCTGTGAGCATCCTGATCACCAGTGTTTTGAACTATGTATCTGATAGGTTGGATGTCTCTTGGTTGCTTAAAAGTATTGGCTCTGGGGCTTTGATTTTTTCTTCTGTTTGAGCCATAATTTTTTGGTCTGGTCGCGCCTGTTATGTATGAGGGGCAGAGCCTTAGGCGTTCACCAGGGCAGGGCAACCCAGTTGCTGGGTTGTCACGCTGTATGTGTGGGCGGGGTCAGAGAGGGAACAGTGGAGCTTCCTGTGCTTTCTCTTGGATTTCAGTCCCTTCCTCTTCTTCCCACAAGCTAATTGTGCCCTTCTGGTGCTGGTTCCCGGGTCAGTGGGCTTGTGTAAATTCTAGGATCCTGTGGATCTCTCCCAAGAAACCCTCCTGTGAGGCTGGGAGTCTCTCCCGGCACCACAGCCCCGACAAGTGTTTTCAATCAGTGCTTTTAGGCTTTATTTCCCGGCACTGGGGCCCTGGGTTGCTCGGTCTGTCTCGCTGCCTGTTTTTGCCTGGTTTATCTGCACGCGAATGTGTGACTGCGGTCAATCAGCGGCCTTGCACGCCTCACTGGTTCTGCTTGTTTCCTCCTTGCGCCTGGGTCTACCAGCCACTGCTTTTTCCTGCCGCCACCCCTCTCCGCAGGCCGCCAACTCCACCCTTTATCGGTCTGGATGAATGGTTGTCAGACTTCGGTACAGTTTAGTTTTCTGTTATGGTTGTGTTTTTGTTTCTAAATCTTTGTTGTCCTTAATTTTGGTTGTGCGAGGAGGCAGTGTTTCCACCTACGCCTCCATCTTGGCCCCCTTCTTTTCTTTTTTTAATATGGTGAGTTACAGTATATTAGTTTTCTGAATGTTCAGCCAACCTTACATTACTGGAATAAACTTGATTTGATGTATTACCTCCTTTAGGTATTGGTAGATTTCTTTTGCTAATATTTTGTGTGTTTTTTTCATCTACATTAATGAGTGAAGGTTGCCTACATTTTAACTTTCTTACATATTCTCTTCAGGTTTGATGTCTAAGTCATCATTTATACCTCACAAAATTAACTGGAAGAAGTGGTCCCTAAGTCTTGTTTATTCTATGGGAACATCTCATGTCATAGTGTCATTATTTCTTCCTTAAATGTTTGGTAGATTTCATCAGTGAAACCATCTGAGCCTGGACTTGGGGGGAGGAAGGTTGTAATTAAGATTCGGTTTCTTTGAATTCAGCAGTTACAGGACTATTTGTATTTCCTGTGTTGTCTTTCTTCAGTTTTGATAACTTGTAATTTTCTAAGAATTTGTCAATTTTATCTAAATTTTGAAAATTACTATTCACAGTATCTTCTTTTTATTGTACTCTCCTTTTGTTGCTGATTAATAATACCAAGATATTTCAATTTTGTAAGTCATTTCAAAGAACTAACTTTAGCTTTTTAAAAATTTTCATTGTGATTTCATCTTCTACCCAGGTTCATTCAGAAATATAGTGTTTAATTTCTAAATGTGAGGTTTTCTTGTTCTTTTTTTGTTATTGATTTATAGATTAATTGCACTGTGGTCATAGAGACTATCCCGTATAATTTCAGTCTTTGGAAATTTATTGACAGTTATTTTTGTGCTGTGCAATTTTTGTAAATATTCCATCTGTACTATGAAATAATGTATATTGCTTTTGAAGCAAAGCATTTTTTATGTTTATTAGTTCAAAATTTGCTAATCAAAGTTTTCTACATACTTTTTTGTCTGCTTTTTTAAGCAGTGAGTATGAATGTGGATTTGTCTGTTTTCCCTCTTAGTTCTGCCAGTGTTTACATATTTTGAGGGTATCTTATTTACATACAGACTTATATTATTTTCCTGGCATATTGAATCAGATATCATTACAAAGTATTAATTTTTTTCTCTACTAATTTTTTTGTTTTAAAGTCTACTTTGGTAGCAGTATATCAAAGTATATCTTAGTGCATTCAATGGCTTTTTTATTACTTTTGTACTTTATAATTTAAAGGGTTCTAAATGACACAGTTGTTTTTTAAAATAATCTGTCTTTTAAATTTAGATTTTACATATAATTACCAGAACACATGCTTTTGTACATACTGTCTTACTGTTTTTTATTTGATCCTACTCTCTTTCTTTTTCTGTTTAATTTATTAAGTGTTTTGAATTGTTTTCTACTCCTTATCAAATTGGTAGTTATACAGTCTTACCATTCTCTTAAGTGACTTTTTTAAGATTACAACATCCATCATTGACATACCAATGGGTAATGGCAGTTTGCATTTTATACCTTCTTGGAATAGTGCGTGAATCTTAGAACACTTAAACTCCATTTTCCCTCTCCCACCTTACATGCTTCTGTTCTTATGTATGTTAAACCTGTCTATCAAGGCATTATTATTTGATATAGCCAATGGTCATTAGATTTACTAACTTATCCTTTTTGTTAATCTTCAGCTTGGCTTCCATCTGGGATCATTTTCTATCTGAGGAACTTCTTTTAGTATTTCCTGTAGTGCACATTTGCTAGTGATGAATTATCTCATTTTTTTCCTGAAAATATATTTTTGTCACTGTCATTCTTGAAGGATATTTTTCTTGGATATGATTTTCTGGGTTGGCAGTTTTTTTTTCTTGAAATACTTTCAAATCATCATTCACTACCCTATCATTTCCACTGAGAAATTAGCTGTCAGTCTTGTTATTATGTTGAAAAGTAATTATTTCCCCTTTTTGGTTGGTTTGATTTTTGTTTTCCAGCAGTTTTGCAACAACATACATGTATTTGGAGATCTTTTTATTTATCTCGCTTGGTTTTTATAGGCCTTTATTTTGTGGTCTTTGTTCAGTTTTTTTTTAATTGTACGCCATTATTTCATCAAATATGCATCTACCTCTTTCCTCTTCTCTCCCTCTTCTAGCAACTCTTAATTACATGCATATTAGTCCTTCGCCCAGTAATCTCTGTCTCTCACTCTTCACAGTTCTTTTGTTTCTCTTCATTCTAAATATTTTTTTACAAACTACCTTCAATTAACTAATCTCTATTCAGTGGTATCTGATTTGCTGTTAAATCCATCTTTCAATTATCAGTTTCTGTTCTGTATTTTTAGTTCACTTTTTTCTTAAGGTACAGTGCTGTGTTGGGATTCTCAGTCTTCCAGGGATTTTTTTACCCTAAAAAGCAACCAGAGTTTCTCTGGATTTGGATTTGTTTTTGTTGGTTTTCATTCTAGTTTCCTAGCCTCCTCATGTACCTGGTTGTTTCTTTTTTTTCTGGGCTGGTTTTTGTTTTTTATCCTTTTATTTATGAATATTTATAGAAATAATTCGAAATCTCAGCTGTTACCTTTCTCCAGTAGGGTTTACATTTGATTCTTTCTGTTCATTGTCTGAGCCACTAGCAGTCTGTTATCATTCAGTCCACTTTCAGAGATTGAGATAATTCAAAGCTGAGTTGCTTGTCCATTGGGAGTCTGTTTGCTTTAGGTTCCCATCCGTATCTTAGGATATGCCCCCAAGAACAAAGCATTCTTAAATATGAAACTCACCTTCCAGGATTTCCATGCTGTTTTTTCATCCTGCTGAGTTATTTTTCGCTTTTTGCTTGTTATCTCTCAAACATTTTTAAGCAGATGTCTTGAAATATGGATATCTTCATCAGAAAACATAGGTCTGCCATTGGAAGCAGTATTTTGTTTTATTCTCTTGGAAAAAACGTGGTTTAGAGAAAGGTTAAATAATTTTCTCCAAAGTTACATATGTGTTACTGTTCTTGGATTTTAATTCACATTCGTATTCAAAGCCTTTGTTCTTTTTGCTATAATACACCAGGATTTTTAGACTGTAAATGACATGTAAAAGCCAGCATAGAGATCATCAGCCATGTTGCACGTGCCAGGAAAAATATAACCGCAAAATGTCATTCATATTTTCATTATGGTTAATTCTGATCAAAATAGGCTATAAGTATACCTCTTCTAATTAGGCACTAAATTCTTGATTGATAATTAAAGCACAGTAAATGCCTTATAAAGTTAACTATTTGGAATATAAAAACAACATAAAAAGATCAGTAGTGTATCCTACATTTCAAAATATAAAACTGTGAGTTGGAAATTTGTTATATAAAATTTAAGCAAAATTGACTTCACATATAATTCATTATTTTTTGTGAACATTATATTCCTATTCTTTCAACTTTGCCATCATACCCAGTGCCTGGTTTCTTGATATTTTTGTTGAATGTTCAGGGAAGAAGAACCTGAAATTAAGTCTAATATTGCAAGAAATATTTGCTAAATGAAAGTTAATGTAGTAGTAGTAATTCTCTTTTTATATTTTCTTTATATGGAAGGGACAGAAATTGTTGATGCTGTGAATTCCTTCCCCATTTATTTAAAAGTTGTGAATAATTTTATCTCTTTCTTCCTAATTTAGGGATAAAGCAATTCCTAATAAAGTGGGAATATATTGTATCCAGTTTTGTTTTATGATGGATAAAGCAAATATTCTTAACAGTGAACAGGTTTGCTTATCTCTTTATATACCACAGTTAGCTTTACATTTTCTTGCTTAATTTAGGAGTTTAATCTTTTGTTTTAAAGTGTATTAATTATTGGTTACAGATGAACTAATTACTGAATGCAAAGTATAAATAGTGCAATTTTCAGGACTATTAGAGTAGAATATATTTAAATTATGTTAATATGATCTGATGCAGAAGTTACTTTTTCCATCTCTCTTTATATCAAAGATTCAGTTAGTAAGCATTTTAGTGTATATCATGGTAAGGTAGCTCCTATCATGGTAAGGTAGCTCCTATCAACCATACGTGAAAATTTTTCAATTAATATTTCAAATGCTAGAATTCTGGGTAATGAAGTTTAAGGTAGTTTTAACATACATAGTCTCCATTTAATAAATTGCAGTGTACTAAATATTTTTTTAATTACCTGTCTGATAAACCTTTTATCTTGAGTTTTTAATAGTTAATTTAAGAGATTAATGGAAATACATTTTTAAAAGTAACATTTCATTTAGTATATGCTATTATTTCTTCTCTTACTCTTGAATTCTAAACTGTCAATATATATTATTAATCAGACTGCTTCTTTTGTTTTGAAAGATTATAGTTGACATTCAACCTAATCAACCTGTGAAGTTAGTACCTAAAATTCAGCCAGCTACACCAGCTGTTTCAAATGATCACTCAGTTGCCAATAGGACCCTGGTTAGAGATTTACATCTTATTATCACGGTAATGTTCACTTACTTCCAAAATTGCAAAAGACAGCAAAAATTGTTTCTAATTTTTGGGTGCAGAATAGTTATTAGGGAAAATTTGTGCAGATTAATGAAGTGTAAACATGTTTGAATACAAATAGAGAATGCATAACACATAAAATATATTCAGCTATACTAAGTAGTACTGATTCAAAAATGTAAAAATATGCCTACCTCTCCTAGTATATCTTCTTTAAGTCTCCTATTTCATGTATTTATTAAACATGTGTCAAGTAAATTGATTCTTCCATGTACATTTTCACTGAGGGGACAGAAGGAGGTAATGAAATAATTATTTTTAAGAGCTGTTTTGGTAACCGATCATACTGAGCTCCTCCTTAGTGAGAGCTTCTGACTACCTGCAGAGTAAGCAGCAGTAGAATTGCTGTGAATATTAACAAAAACAGGTAAAATACAGTAGTAGGATATCACCTTTATGGAAAATTCTGCTACTGGGATACTTAATTCCTTTCCATTTATTTTTCTGGTGTAGACAAGTGAGTCATTCTTAACTTCTCTTCCCCAGATCAAGAGATGTAAAAGTACATAAAAAGGTGAAAATTTTAAAGCAGAGTCCTTTTAATATACAAAGTTAGGAGCCATTTTATTAGCTAGAAGCTGCTGGTTCTTTCAGGGTTTCTGGGATAAGTTTCTGCCCACAGGACCCTTAATCTGAGAATTGAATTCTCTGTTTCGAGTAAAGGATCAGGATAATTTAATATTTGGGGCTTTATAAATATATCATATTTCTGATTTGTGCATATTCTTCTCTGGGTTTAATCTTATCAGTTCTTCTAATTAGTTATTTTCCATTGTTTGCTTTAAGGATGACTTCAACAACCAGACTGGAATTGATTTGGTTGGCACTGTAATAGCTACCATCAAAGGTTCTAATGAGGAAGATATCGATACACCACTCTTTACTGGGAAAGTTAGAACACTTGAGTTTCCCTTTGTGAAAGGTTCAGCTGAAATCACGGTAATTTTTATGTATTTTGGTAGATAAGATGTCTGTATATATTTGTGTTTCTTTGAAAAGCTACCATTCTGTGGATAGAAACAAAACATAGCCTATAAAATGTGTACATATCTTAGAAAATTTTAATAAATAAGCTTATCTTTATTACTTTCTTCTAAAATGGAAATAGTTTTACTTATGAAAAATATATAGTGCAAAAACTGAAAAGTAATCACTATATTATCACTCTTTAGGGGTAATAATGATTAGCAATTTTGTGTATAGCTTCCAGACTTTTCTGTATAAATGCTAACACTGCATGGATACCTTGTGTGTATATGATTTATATACATGGTGTGTATGTAAAGTTTCATTAATATAATAGAACATTGCTTTTATAAAAATCTTTTCCTATTTAACATACCTTTGACATATTTCTTCATCAGTAAATATAAACCTAAATCATTGTACTGATGATCATAATTTATTTGATTGATCCTAAGTGAAAATTTAATTTTTTCCCAAAGCTTGTTTTATCAGCAGTGCTTGCATCAGCTTTCTTTTATGTTTATCCTTTTGCGTATGTCTTTTTTTTTTTAAGATTTTATTTATTTATCTTTAGTGGGGAAGGGAAGGAGAGAGGGAGAGAAATATCAATGTATGGTTGCCTCTCGTGCATCCCCTGCTGGGAACTGGCCTACAACCCAGGCTTGTGCCCTGACTGGGAATCAAACCCCTTTTGCATATATCTTATTATTTCCTCCAGAAATTGCTAGAAGTAAATTGGAGACGGAGCCTTTTAGTAGTTACTGCCAGTTACTCTTCAATTTATATGCCCTCCAAAAATATATGTACATCCTTATAATATCACCAGTCCTCAATATGAAGTTTTAAAATTCTAACCAACTTTCCTATATTTAAAAAAATGTATTTTCTTTGTTATTTACTAGTAAGGTTGAACATTTTTCATGTTTATGATTTTGGAGGATTGTCCCTCGACTCTTTCTTATGGATTGTTCATCATTTTCTTCTTAATTTTTTATTAAAGGTATTAATGCTCTTTTATATATAAATATTTTTCTTTAGTTTGTCTTTTATTGGGGCTTTGTTTATATTGGGGCAGGAGTAAAGATTATATTCACAGTGCTAGCTCCAGTATTCTTACTCATTTAATTTTTGATTTGTCTGAATTTTATTTTTTATTGTTTTCAAATTCATTAACTAAATTTCTTGGCGTATTTATTTAATAATTCTTGTACCAATAAATTTGAAGAGACACCTTGTGTACTTTTTGGTCAGGTTTATATCCAGTGCTAATACCACTTTTTAAAAAATTATAGTTGACATATGATATATTCGTTTCAGGTATACAATGTATCCCATTGTTTTAAACATTGGGCTTACAGTCAGGGAGCCTGCAGCTTGCACTTGGCCCGCAGTAGGCATGTCAGTTGTTTTGACAATGACAGACCATTATAGCATTTTCAGTTTAATTAGTTTCTAACTTTTAAAGTTTGGCAATTTTTATGTAAAGATACGGATTTCTGATTTATGTGGAGAATTTTAAAGACCTGGCAATACTGAGCCAAGATTCTCTTATGGCAGCAGGACTATCCAGTCAGATGTATCTATGCCACTTTTCATTTCTTGACATTAGGAGCAAGTGTCAGCTGATACTTTTATTTACACTTGTTCTTTTGTTTTTATTATAATGGAGAGTAAAGTAAAATTTTCTTATACTCTGACAAAAATTAGGTAATGATAGCCACATTACCTTTGTTGGAAAACTAAAAAGGGGGCAAGACATACTGAACCTCAAAGTAGGTTTGTTTTAGAGAAATACTCCTAGCTTGCTTTACCTCATTCCTATTTACATTTGTCCTGCTTCCCTGGCCACCCTGTAAGTTTTTCAAATTGCTAGCCCCACTAACAACACCTTTCTGATGTTGCGATGGTGACTTAAGCAGTTCCCCTGCAGCTGGATACAGAATCTAAGCTTCATGTCATACTTAAGAATTTCCACTAGAGGTTCCTAATATCACACTGGACTAGCAGGAAACGTTCAAAAGCCTCTTAGCTCCTGACCCATTTGTTGATTTGGTAGGTTTGGGGCAGGGCTCTGGAATCTGATTTGTAAGAAGCAAGTGGTTCTTATGACTAGGTACACTTAGGAAACACTGGCCCAGAACACAGCCAATATTTGTAAATGTTACACATTTGCATGAAAAGAACCTGTACTGCTTTTTAAGTTATAACCTGAATATATAATTGTTTAAGTTTGTTACTTGTGTTATTCAAATTCTTTATATTATTTGCATATTTTATCTGGAAATTCCTGAAAGAGGTATCTAAGTTTCATTTTGCTGTGCATTTGTCTGTTTATTGTATTCCAAATTCCCATTTGTACATGAATTCAGTTCGGGACTCTTCAATTCTCTTCATTTCTGTTATCCTGTGTTTGCTTTTTTCTTGATAAGCTGTGTATCAGAGATTACAAACTATAAAACTATGAGATAGGAAAGGTCTCCATGAACAAGACATAAAGGAAGAGCTATTTTTAACTATATCAAAAGTTCAAACTGTATACCATAAACATATCTTTAACAGAATTAGAAGAAGAGTGGTGTTGTGTTGAGAATTGTTGACACCGAATGATGTTATATAGAGTTTCATTATATGATTGTATAATAAAATTTTAGAGATGATAAATTGGGTAGAAATATTGCTATGTATGTATTGCTATGTATATGTATGGCAATATTTCTATATATAATACAGGATTAATATATTAAGCATATTTTTTAAACTCCTAAAAAACTTCCTGCAAATCAAAGAAAAAATGCAATCTGGTGGATGAATAAATGACCAAGAATATTAGCAGGCAAATAGTGGAAGGGGAAGTGTAAATGACCAATAAACAGTAAGCATGACCTCAGTGTCAATCATGGAAATATGCTAGTTAAAGCAGTAATGACTAGTTGTTTTTAATCCATCTTTTTAGAAAAAAATACTTGATTGATATTAAGTGTTGGCCAGCATCAGAGGAGCTAAATATTTTTATATGCTAATGGTAAGAGGATAAATGGATAAAGCCTTTTTGAAAGGAAAAGTTCTGTTGATTCACGTATATATTTTAAAGTTTTATTTCTCTGAATTGTATTACTGTAGTGTGAAAAAACAGCTAGCATCTGTTTACTGTAAGACTAGAAAAATCACTTAGGATATAAATATTTGTATTTGCATTATTTACCAAAAGTGTCTTTGTGTGTGTGCACTAATGAAGAAAATAGTTTTTTTAAAAAGCAAATCTTTAGAGTTTTTCAGGAGCTCTTATTTGGTCACCTGGGACTGGTGGGTCTACTTCCCTGGTAACAACTGTAACTTAAACTCAGCTTTGGGCTTTGGGCATTTCTTTGTGGTTGTTTTTATAACTTTCACATCACAACTGTTTCACACTGCTTCAACTTAAAGGTTGGAGTCAAGAAGATTTTGCAGGTCAAGATGCAAGTGGCCATTGATATTTCTAGTCTGAAATAAAGGTAAAATCTTTAATGAATCTTAAGGGTCATCAGTGTTAAAATTTACCACTTACTTGGAAACAGCACAATGAAAAATATAAGATTTTTATATTGACAGATACCGTTTTAACTGTTGTTTGGTTACTGTTCTTTTTCTTTATTTAGAGTCTAGTGCTGGCAGAAAATAGTCCTGGAAAGGATAGTACTGAGTATTTTATTATATTTGAGCCTCAGCTACCAGCTCTATCAAGAACATTAGAATCATATATTCTACCATTTATGTTTTCTGATGGTAAGTTTCTAGGAAAATGAGATGATTACACTCTGATGTGTTTGTGGTACTTTAGGTAACTTTGATTTGCTTTTCATTAATATTGTATTTAGTTATTTACACATGACATATATTGTATAAATCACAATTTTTAATTTGAAGTAAATTATCTGAATTTTTTTTTTAGATGTTAAGAAACAGCAACAACTGCTAGCATTTGCCAAACAAAAGGATAAATTATCTCGATCTATTGAAATGTATAGAGGTGTATTTGAAACCAGCAGACAGCTTATTGATGAAATGAAGTGTAAGTCATTTTGTATTCCAAGGTAATAAAAATTATGCTTTGGGGAACGATGAAGCATAAGGTTGAGACCAACCTTCTCTTCAGAGGAGAGACAAACTGTCTCTTTTCCTAGACAAGTAAACTGCAGAACATGACACAGGTAGTAATTATGGTTTATAGTATTCTTCCTTTGATTTACTTGAGATGAAGTATTTCTTCATTTCAAATGAATTTATACCCTGTTTACCTAAAAAAACTGTGATTTTTTAAAATTAGAATCTGTGAAATTTTAAGGCTTTGACATGTTTATATCTAGCTCCAGCTTCTGGCAAAGATATTAGATGACAATATCACTGGAGGATTTGTAATATGATTCTTACTTCGAGTAATGGAACTATGTGTTTTACTTAAAATATCTCAAATATATCACACTATGGAGGTGTACAGGAGAGCACACACTAATATAGAAACATGCAGTTCATTTTTTGTCAATACATTGAATGTTTGCTGTAATTTTTAATGTTTGTATACTGTTAAGGCAAGGCATTTACTGAGTTGTGCTCTGTCAATCTCTTTCCATTTGTCAGATTTTTTGGCTATGGTTTTTGACTTTATGTTAATTACATAGTTAAAATTTTGACCCATAACCAACAAATATGTACTACCCGCATCAAAGTATACTCACTTTTGTATTATCTATCCAATGTCAAGAATATTTAGAAGATTATAGGAACTATGGAGAGCAGTGAGATAATACATCATTCATAGCAGTAAAAATTATTTTTATAAAGTCTTACTTGTTTCTCAGATTAACCTGATGCGGTTATGTATGGTCATGTGAATTAGGATTAAATAACTTAGCCAAAAGTACTTGAATTTTTTAGTATAATATCATAATATGTCTCTTAACCACATTAGTTTTGTTTCTTAAACTTTTATTTTGAATTTCTAAAAGAATCACTTATTTTTCATTTTAGGTCAATCATAAAAAGGAAGATAATGAAATAATACTGAAAATATTTTTAAAAACTATATTTTGGGGGTTATTACACATTGATGCAGGGGTTTTTTTTTTTGTTTTTAATTTTAGGCCAAGTTGAAGGAGCAAAATTAAAAGAAGCCCAGTTGCAAAATGAACTAAAAACACATAATATTGACATTCCTACAACACAACAGGTACAGTTTCCAAGTATATGTGAATGATTTTTTAAATTCTAGTCTATAATTTTTTTACCATTATATTTTATTAGGACTGTCATAGGCACTATTTTGCATACAGAAACATATGTAGAGTGTAGTCTGGTCACTAACTAGACATTAAAAGGAAGTAACAAAAGAGTACTCTTTTTAAAGAAATTGCAGTTTGTATTTCTAATATAATGACACTAATAAGTGGAATTAATAACACCAATTTGTGAACTGCATTGAAAAGACTAAGTTATAATTAATATAGGTGGTGGCAAAGAAAATGAGGTAAAGTAACAAAAGACAATAGAATATTTTAAACTTATATTCTTTCATGTATAGGGTGGGGCAAAAGTAGGTGTACGGTTCATATAGAAAATAAGACAATAATTAATAAATAATAATACAAGAAAAAACTTTTGCATACTCTTAACTGTAAACCTACTTGCGCCCCACTCTGTATATAACTCAGTTTCAAAGAGAAGTTCTGTTATACGTTGTATATTTCTTTTTTTTTTTTTTTTTTGACTCAGTTTCTGATGGTTCTGAGTGATGGCTGTTCTATAATTTAGTTGTAATTTTGATGTGGTTGTGCAAGGAGGTGAACCATGTTTACCTGTGCTGCCATCTTGACCAGAAGTCTACAGTGATTTCCAAACTTCTGCATGCATCAGAACTACTTAAGGACTTGTTATTTTAAGGACAACCAGAAGTCGTGTAGACCAGAAGTCTACAGTGATTTCCAAACTTCTGCATGCATCAGAACTACTTAAGGATGTTGTATATTTCTTAACAAGATATAAAAGTAATACCTGTTTAGTAACTTTATTATTGAGTTGTCCAAATTGTTGATTTTTCTTTGCTCTCATTATGGAGTGAC
The DNA here is from genome assembly GCA_004027735.1 of Carollia perspicillata. Classification (NCBI taxonomy): domain Eukaryota; kingdom Metazoa; phylum Chordata; class Mammalia; order Chiroptera; family Phyllostomidae; genus Carollia; species Carollia perspicillata. The sequence continues at coordinate 4,957 of PVKM010029266.1, read as the reverse complement.
TGATACAAGAGTAATTGATCTTGTAGTTAATTTTCCTTTATGAATTACAGGTACCACACATTGAAGCACTTTTGAAAAGAAAGATATTAGACCAGGAAGAACTAAAGAAAAAACCTAGAAGATCATGTACTCTTCCAAACTATACTAAAAGCAGTGGAAATGTTTTGGGAAAGGTTTGTATTTAAGCCTTTAAAGAGGCAGTACATTTTATTGCCTTGTTTTGTCAAAATGTGTTTTAAAATGACATTATGAGTGTTAGTTTCTTTGTACAGTATAATTTTTTCCAACAAATTACTTGCTCTTATTACTGTAATAGGGATTTGGCAGAATTTAAAACTGAAATGCATACTTAATCCCATAATTATTATCACTATTGAAGGCTGTGGCAGAAATTGTTAATGTATCTTAATTCAATGCTTATTGTCTACTTAGAGATGCTTTCATATCATATGGCTTTAGTAGGTAGCCAAGAACTTTCTCTGTGACTCAGACTTCAGTGAGAAAACAAAAGAGAAAGAAAGATCAGAATTTGTCTGAGTCTGATATTGTTAGAGAGTGAATTCTTAGATTCTCCTAGAATTTAAGAAAAAAATAACAGCAAAAAAAAAACTTTATACATGTTTGCTGCCAAAAAGAATGTTGTTCTTCCTTTTCTTCTATTCCCTTTTAGGTTCTACCTTACTCAATCTCGAACATTCTATTGTATAGAAAGTGTTTCCTATAGAAGGTGTCCCTAACATCTTCCATTTTTTAATGGTGTTGAGGTTTATGGTATATATGTAGGTGTGTTTTACTTGTTAAACTTTTCCATTTAACATGCATCTTAGCTTTCTGCTTTTATCTCTGTCTTTAAAATTGAGGAAACTGAAACTGAGGTACAAACAGATTTGAAACTTGCTCAAGGTTACATGAAAAGCAAGTGGCAGAGTCTAGACTCAGCCTCAGCTGGTCTGACTCCAAAGTCTGTGCTGTTTATTACTGACATTTACTGCCTTTGAACATCATTCTTTTACAACCACTCTGAACTTTTTATAGTACTTCTGTTTTTACATGAGGAAATTAAAGTTCAGAGAGCTTAAATAACTTGTCAATGTATATTTAGTGAGAAGCAGAACTTAGACATGAACAAGTCTTTCTGACTCCAAAGTCCATGGTAGGTATTTTTTTAAGATTTTATTTATTTATTTTTAGAGAGGGCAAGGGAGGGAGAAAGAGAGGGAGAGAAATATCAATGTGTGGTTGCGTCTCATGCGCCCCCTACTGGGGACCTGGCCCGCAACCCAGGCATGTGCCCCGACTGGGAATTGAACTGGCAACCCTTTGGTTCTCAATCTGGCGCTGATGGTAATTTTTTTGTAAATGGTTCTGTATATCACAAGCAAACTACACACTGAAAATAGGGAATAATGGTTACTCTAAAAGTATGTAGCAGTGTTTATTACCTAAACTGTGTTTACATTATTATCCAAACCCCAAATATAATTGGAAAATTAAGAATGTAAATTTATAAACTGGAAAAGTTTATGATTCATAATGTTTTAAATTTTTATTCCTCAGAATCAATTTATAAAATTCTTCTTAAAGATTTTATTTATTTATTTTTAGAGAGAAGGGAAGGGAAGGGGAGAGGGAGAGAAATATCAGTGTGTGGCTGCCTCTCACATGCCCCTTATTGGAGACCTGACCCACAACTCAGACATGTGCCCTAGACTGAGAATTGAACCGGTGACCCTTTCCGCTGAGCTACACCAGCCAAGGCTCAATTTAGAGAATTTATAGAAAGAAGCAGTCTTTATAGAAAGAAGTAGTCCTATGATTCTAAGCATACTGATATCTATAATAGCATGGTTTTAGGTACTTACATTCCACATTCAATGGTTCGTTTGATAAAATTCTTGCTAACTGTGTAAGATTTTTACCAAAATATATAAATTTTTTTAAGTCTTCTATTCAGATGTTTCTCATCACATCTTGAAAATCGGGGAAATTTTTGAAAAATTTTTTTAATGTCTAGGTATATTTTATTGATTATTCTATTATAGTTGTCTCAATTTTTTTCCACTTTGCCCTTCTCCACCGAATAACTCCTTTACCTCCACAACCCCCCTGCTTAGTTCATGCCCACGGGTTGTGCACATAAGTTCTTTGGCTTCTCCATTTCCTATGCTATTCTTAGCTTCCCGATCTATTTTGTACCTACCAATTATGCTTCTTAATCTCTCTACCCATTCCCCCATTCTCCCCTTTTTCCTTCCCCACTGATAGCCTTCCATGTGACCTCCATATCTATGATTCTGTTCCTCTTCTGGTTGTTTGCTTAGTTTGTTTTTGGTTTTGTTTTTTAGTTTTAATTGTTGATGGTGGTGAGTTTGTTGTCATTTTACTGTTCATAGTTTTGATCTTCTTTTTCTTGAATAAGTCCCTTTAACATTTTATGTAAGGGCTTGGTGATGATGAACCCTTTAGCTTTAACTTGTCTGGGAAGCACTTTATCTACCCTTCTATTCATAATGATGGCTTTGCTGGATAGAGCAATCTAGATTGTAGGTCATTGCTTTTCATCACTTTGAATACTTCTTGCCATTCCATTCTAGCCTGCAAAGTTTCTATTGACAAATCAGCAGTCTTATGGGAACTCTTTTGTAGGTAACTCTCTGCTTTTCTCTTGCTGCTTTTAAGATTCTCTGTTATCTCTGTATATTTTTATGCTGTATTCATGTACAATATCATAAACTTAAACAAGTAAATGATTAAAAGAGAAAAATAAGCAAAAAAAGATTCTTTCTTTATCTTTAACCTTTGGTGTTTTAATTATGATGTGTCTTGGTGTGGTCCTCTTTAGGTTCAACTTGTTTGGGACTCTCTGTGCTTCCTGGACTTGATGTCTATTTCCTTTGCCAAATTAGGGAAGTTTTCGTTCCTTATTTTTTCAAATAAGTTTTCAATTTCTAGTTCTTCTCTTTTCCTCCTGGCATCCCTATGACTCAGATGTTGGTACTTTTGGAAAAGTCTCAGAGTCTTATTATTCTCTCCTTGTCTTTCTGAAGTCTTGTTTCTTATACTGGCTGACTATTTATTTCTTCCTTGTGTTCCAAATTGTTGATTTGAACACTGGCTTTCTTCCCTTCACTGTTGGTTCCCTATGGATTTTTCTTCACTTAGTGTAGCTTTCCTTTCTTCCCTTATGCATTTGCCGTATGCAGTTCTCTGCGTCCTTATCACCAATGTTTTGAACTCTGCATGTGATAAGTTGGCTATCTCCATTTTGCTTAATTTTCTCTCTAAAGTTTTGATCTGTTCTTTCATTTGGGCGATATTTCTTCATCTCCTCAGTTTGGTGGCCTCCCTGTGTTTGTTTCTGTGTATTAGGCAGAGCTGCTTTGACTCCGTGTTTTGATGTACCGGTTACATAGTAAGGGGTAGAACTTTATGTGTTCACCAGGGCAGGGTACCCACTTTACCACTTTATGGCACTATATGTGGGGGAGGGGTCAGAGAAGGAACAATGCCACTTGCTCGTCACTTGCCCCATTTCCATTCACTTCACTCACTTCCCATGTGCACCTGGCACCCCTCCAGGTATTACCCTGTTGGTGGTTCCCAAAGTAGGTAGGTTTGCATGCGTTCTAGAACAGTGGGGCCCTTTAAATGGACTCTCCTAAGAAATTGACAGTTTCTTCTGCCATACCAGTCCCCAATGATTTTTTTTAAATATATCTTATTGATTATGCTATTACAGTTGTCCCATTTCTCCCCCTTCATTCCCCTCCACCCTGCACACCCCCTCCCACCCACACTCCCTACCTTTAGTTCATGTCCATGTGTCATAAGTTCTTTAGCTTCTACATTTCCCACACTGCTCTTGCCCTCTCCCTGTCTATTTCCTCCCCACCATCTATGCTACTTATTCTCTGTACCTTCTCCCCACCCTCTCCTCCCACTCCCCTGTTGCTAACCTTCCACATGATCTCCATTTCTGTGTCTCTGCTCCTGTTTTAGGTGGCTACTTAGTCTGCTTTTGTTTTAGGTGTGGATGTTAATGACTGTGAGTTTGCTGTCCTTTTACTGTTCATATTTTTTATCTACTTTTTCTTAGATAAGTCCCTTTAACATTTCATATAGTAAGGACTTGGTGATGATGAACTCCTTGAACTTGACCTTACCTGAGAAGCACTTTATCTGCCCTTCCATTCTAAATGAAAGCTTTGCTGGATAGAGCAATCTTGGATGGAGGTCCTTGTGTTTCATGACTTGGAATACTTCTTTCCAGCCCCTTCTTGCCTGCAAGGTCTCTTTTGAAAAATCAGCTGACAGTCTGATGGGAACTCCTTTGTAGGTGACTGCCCCTTTATCTCTTGCTGCTTCTAGGATTCTCTCCTTCATTTTAATCTCGGCTAATGTAACTATGATGTGCCTTGGCATATTCCTCTTCGGGTCCACCTTTTGGAACTCTCTGAGCTTCCTGGACTTCTTGGAAGTCTGTTTCTTTTGCCAGATTGGGGAAGTTCTCCTTTACTATTTGTTCAAATAAGTTTTCCACTTGTTGCTCTTCCTCTTCCCCTTCTGGTACCCCTACCCTATAATTCGATGTTGGAACATTTAAAGATATCCTGGAGGTTCCTAACTAAGCCTTTCCTCAGTTTTTTGAATTCTTGTTTCTTCATTTTTTTCTGTTTGGTTGTTTCTTTCTTCCTTCTGGTCCACTCCATTGATTTGAGTCCCAGTTTTCTTCCCATCCCTACTGGTTCCCTGTGCATTTTCCTTCATTTCACTTATCATAGCCTTCATTTGTTCACCTAATTTGCAACCAAAATCAGCCAGTTCTGTGAGCATCCTGATCACCAGTATTTTGAACTATGCATCTGATAGGTTGGCTCTCTCTTGGTTGCTTAAAAGTATTGGCTCTGGGGCTCTGAGCTGTTCTTTTGTTTGAGTCATTTTTGGTCAGGTGGCGCCT
>PVKM010029265.1:0-17855 GCA_004027735.1 Carollia perspicillata | reverse complement strand
GAAAGGGAAGAGATTTCAGACCATTGATGAGATTCAGGAAAATATGATGGGGCAGCTGATGGTGACTGGGAGAACTGTGTGAGGTCCCGAGATGCCTAATTTGAAGGGAACTGAAGCATCACTGTCCTATGTACAATATCTCTTGTATCTTCTTCAATAAATGTCTCTATTTTTCATATTACATGGCTGGATACTTTCTGGACAGACCTTGTACAGGGCAGTAAAAAGAGACAAAAGCAGTGAAGAAGAGAGAAGATGAGATTAAGGGGTGACCCAATTCCTTTTCTGCTATAAAAGAAGTGATTTCAGACAACCTTCAGAGAATTTTATCCTGGATAAAAATATCACCTCTGCTTAATTTATTTGAAGTCTCCTAGAATCTGTCAATATTATCCTTGACTCCCAGGAAACCAGAGATGATGGCTGTTTTCAGGCACTGAACAATACAGTTCAGCCCTGACTGATGTGGCTCAGTGGGCGGAGCACTGCCCTGGCAAAGCAAAAGGTCACCGTTCGATTCCGGTCATGACACATGCCTGGTTTAGGGGCCAGGTCCCTGGTTGGGGGCATGGGAGAGGCAACTGATTGATGTTTCTCACACGTCAGTGTTTCTCTCCTTTCTCCCTCCCTTCCCCTCTCTCTATAAAGTAAAATTTTTTAAGAAAATTAAAGTACAGTTCACTTTCCAAGACTGAAATGGAAGGAGAGCACCCACATGATCTTCTTTTGTGTCTGCTCCACATCCCTAGGACTGGAATTGCCTGGCAGAATTTGCTACCTAGGACACAGGGCCCTTAAAAACTCCTCTCTGCCTCCACATCTCCAACTTGTCTACTTGCCTGGTGAGGAACCTGTCCTGTGTCCACAGCCTTCCGGATGAGTCGGTAGCATGGCTCATCGAGCTCCCATCGAGTTAGGTCATGAGCACTTGAGCAGGGAGGGAGGAGAGGGAAATGTTACACCAGAACAGAAGGTGAAGCATCAACTCCATAGACACCAGAAGAAATCAAAGAGGAGGCAGGAGGTGAGCTGCTCACTTGTAGAAGGCAGAGAGGCGCTTCAGAGTGGCTGCCAGGCTATATACCTCATCCTCATCTAGGAAGGATGACTGAGGAAGAAAGAAGGTCCACAATGGGATTTTCCCAAGAACTCACAGATCCATGTTCCCTGTACTGTGGCCCTCTCCCTGTCACTCAGCCCGAGTTCCTACCTGCAGCAGCTCTTCAAGTTCCTGCTGGAAGCGGTCAGCCAGCAGATCAACTAGTTGGCTGCGGGTAAAGTCCACCCGGCTGAAGAACGTGAACTCAGGATTACAGAGCAGATACAGGGCGTGAGCTCCAGCCTCAAGCACTGCTGGGGCTGCATGCTTCATCACCACCTCCTGGAGTTGCTGTAAAAACAGCTCCAGGTGCTGAGGAAAAAAAATGGTGAGAGAAACTAATGCTGTTAAGGAGGTGGGGAGGATAACTCTTCTGGAGGAGAGTATAGCTAAGGGAGACAAGAAACAGTGTTAAAAACATTAAACTTTAAAAATAAGATACCTAAGAAAGGGAAAACTGATTTTTCAGAAACCCAGGTTCTTGAGAAGAACCAGATACTAGCAGAAGAACCTTTGTCCCTAGCAGGGAAGCAGCAAGGTAGAGGAAATACATCTTCCTCCTCACCTTCTCTAAACGCCTGGTGCAATAGATGTTGAGGTCAAAGTAGTTAAGAAGCTGCAGTAGGGGAGCAACCTTCTCTGCGTCAGCTGAGAACTGTGATTGAGAGGGAGACCAACTTGTTATCTAACATACTGCTAATTCTTACTCCTAGTTCTCATCAGACGCCCATTTCTTTTCGCTCCTTCATTCCCAGATGCTGAACGGCGAGGCAGCTCTACCTTGGCCAGGAGCTGGGGTAGCAGGGGAATAAGATGCTCAGTCAGCTTCATCTTGTCATCCGCTTGGATCTTACGTTCTTTAGGAGTTAAGCCCTGGAATTAGAGTCATTTGGAGGTGTGGAAAAGGTGTGGAGAAACACTGGTATGTGCGTCCCTCCTCCCCAGGAAGGAAAAGAGTATTCAGCAGCTCCCTTCAGGTTTTTTTTCTGGAAATAGAATTCTTTGAGGGACAGAGTAAGGAGCACCCTAAGCTAAGACTTGAAGATAAAGATTGATAATACCTGTCTGGATTTAATATTGCCAATCAACCCAAGCCATCCCATGCTGTACCTTCTTCCCAGTGACCCGTCCCACAGGCGGGTGACCCTCTGAAGCTTGCCGAACACTGGACACAAGGATTTCTATCAGTGTGTTCTCCTGCACATCACCCAGGTCTGGATTGGCAAGAGAATGAAAACACAGAATCATAGATTAGTCACCTTCCATATCCAAGTCTTCCCCCACCCTGTGTCCCCACTGCCCATTATTCTTCTGCCTTTTAAAATACAGGAAAGAACTCTCTCCCGGTTTCCTACTAGGTAAAAGGCCCCCACCCTGCCCCCAGCTACCATATGGCACGCACTCTGGTCCTTCTCCAGAAGCAGGCTTGTCAGACTCTCCCAGTCCTTCAGCTGAGACCCTGCACAGTCCCACAGGCTGTCTACTAAGTAAGCAGCATGATCATGGAGCTGTGGAAGAAGGTACCCATTAAGTTACTGAAGCCACATTAAAAAACCCTAGGAGATGACTACTGATAAACCATGTTTCTTCTTCCTGTAGTTCCCATCGTTCTCTACCTGCAGGTGTTATGCACAACAACCAAACAGCTCCTTCCTATACATCACCTCACTCTCCACAAAGAAGGACAGCAGAAGGTGGAAGAAAGTCCTCTGAGCGAGTGGACTTCGGCGTCGCTCTCTCCCACTCACCATTCTTGTCTCATATTCAGGGTAGAAGAGCCTGGGAGAATGGACACAAAGAAAAGGCACAGCACAGGAAGAAATAACCACCATGGAAGGAAGAAAAAAATCCAAGAAGAGGTATAGAGAGAAAAGAAGTTCAGAGCTAAGGGAAGCCCCAAGGAGTTGAGAGGCAAAAGAAGACCCTGAGAGACTTTAATAGGTATGGGGTGTTCTTAGCAAGATCAGCAGCACGAGAGAGAGAGAAAACAATGGAGGATGGTGTTAAAGGAACAAATGAAAGGAGCCCCACTCACTTCCAGTACAGAAACTCCCCTGCAGCAGAGGCCAGGGCTCGGTGAGAGGCATACACAACAGGGTAGATGCTCTCACAGTCTGCATCTGTCAGCACCCCTTCCATGTTTCTGTCAAGAGAAAAGGAGAAAAAGGAGGTGGATATGGATGTAGTTTTCTGGCACAACTAAAGCTAGAAACAGAAACAGGCAAAAACAATAAGGATTAACTCACAAAGAACTTTTAAATGAAGAGTGGAAGACAGAGGAGTAAGGAGAGTTAGAGAAGATAGGAAAATCTCCCCCTGGAGATCTTGCAACTTAGGAATGACCTCTGTCTTTCAACCTGTACATAATAGAGAGTCAATCTATGCTAGGTGGAGGGATAGGACTCTGGAAGGGCCTTTCTGATGCTGCAAAGGTACAAGTTCAAGAAGCTTGCTTCTCTACTTCCCATGACTCACTTAAGGATAAGTATAAGCAACCTGACGGCCTCCACTGCCACATCGTACTCTCGGTCCATGACCATGGATACCATCCGATCCTGCAAGAAGGAGAACATTGCTCAAAACTTCACTGTACCCATCCCCCAAATCATGTTCTCTTAGAATTTGAGAGATTCCTAAAGACAGGGTGTAGAAGCAGATGCTGGGATAGCTTAGCTTTATCAGAGCAATAGAAATGGAAAGATGAGGCAGGGCAATGGGAACCACAGGAAAGAGCCAAGCACAGGAGTACTGTCCCAATTTTACCTTGAAGCGGCTGGTAAAGAGCTCTAGGCGTGCAATCAAGTCCCGGTTGCTGTATAACTCTTTGAGAGCCTTCAGGCACTTCAGACGGACCTCTCGATGCTACTGAGAAAAATGGAAGTATGAATGACTACTCCTTTCCTCACCCTCACTGGGCCTCCATACTATCTCCCCCTCCCCCAGATTACTCATTCTGGGCTTGGGTGTCCCCTACAATGAGAACTCTGAGATACCTCAAAGACAATTTACAGCTATCTTACTACTTAAAAAATAAAAAAGATCATAGCGATATTTAGCAATCATAATGGAAAGGATCTCTGGTTATCACCCCAGCACCTATACCATACCAAACCATCAATAATGTTCTTGCTTTTTTTATAGGAAAAGTCTTTCTCCCCTCTAGTTGGTTTTGAGGTGTTTCATTTCCTGGATAGGTCTTTCTCTCTTCTACCTTATATCGTCTCCTCCCCAATACTGAAGAAGTTTCAAGGTTCGGTATCTTGATAGGTTGATCACTGATCACTAAAGAAACACCTAAGTGGCAGGACCAGGAAAAGCTGAAGTGCCTTAGGGCAGGGGAAAGAATGAGGGCAGTAAAGAAAAGGAGATGGACTCTGCTCTCACCTTATCATGCAGGGTCCAGCCAATATATTTTAAATAGCTATCAGTGAGGAAAGAGGCACTGTAGCTTTGCATCCAAGACCCAATCTCCTCGATGCAGATAGCACGAATCTCGGGAAGAACATCTCTAGGCATAGAGAGATAAATTGACCCATATCACCGTCTCTCCAAATTCACTCTCCATCCTACCTGATGACCTCTCTGTCAAAGAATTTTTCTTGACTAAACACCATGTACCATGCCTTTCACTACCTCTTCCCAATGTAAATATAATAGATAAAAAGTAAACATTTTCTTTATGTTACCAGCCCATAAAATAGTTAAACTTATCTTTCTTGTCCCCTTTAAAAACTAATTTTGGAAGTTAATTTAACTGTTGGCCAAACAGTGTTGAATGTTTTAATTCCACTTCAAGAAAAGATTAAATCAGCTAAAGGGTTCTGAAAAGGCAGAGGCAAAAAATCTAGATAAGAATGAGAAATAACTACAGATGTTCTTTTTAACTAATTCTACCCGTTTAAATAGTATAAAACTCCCCCGCTTTAGCATAGCAAAACAGCATGCTGGGCTTGGAAAAGGCTCCCCACACTATACACCCTCAGAAAAGCCCTGCCTTTTTGCTTTCTATTCTTATCCTCTCAAGTATCTAGCCCCAGGAAAATGGGAGAGGGAAGGTACTAAACAATGCTAGAGCAGAAGAATACTCAGCAATGCCCAACCTCTTATTTGATCTCCCAGAAGAGCTTACAAGATCCTTTGTAGGTGAGGATAAACTAAACTTTATTAATTTTAAACATCTGTTAGTTGCGCTCTACTTGCATTAATTCTAAGACTAACCAAATAACTCAGAGTTAAGGAGGAGGCCGTGTTACTTCTACAGACTCTATAACCAAGGACCAGCCCCTTCAATGAGAAGAGCCCATTAACTCACCTATACCGATGTACAAAGACACCCCTGAAGAGGGCATTCATCATCCCCTCAATCTCCTCTTGATGCTCTTGGAGCTGAAGGACAAGAAGGAACAGGTTGATGTTTCTTGTGCTCGAACAATATAAGGCCACAAAAATATGAAAAGGTATGGCTTCCGCCTGCTTCCTATTTGTTACACAGTCTAAACCCTTGGTATCCTAAGTTCCCTTTAAACCTTCTAATTCTGGAAGAACCTGTATAGTCAACTAATACCTCAGGGGCCTCTTTGTATTTGGAAAAAATAATATTTCCTTTGCATCTGTTTATTTTTCCATTTTTCTAAATTTTTGAAAAACTTCATACTTAAAAGAAAAAGGAAAGGGAGGACAGAAGGAAGAAAGGTAGATCATCAGTACCAAACTCTACAGAAGTTTGGAAAAGGGAATTTGAGAGAAGGCCATTGGCTAAAGGGATTAGAAAGTTACTGGTTTGAAAATGATTTCAAAGAAAAATGAGGACAGAAGCTAGGCAGCAAAAAGTACTCAGCTGAATATTAAGAAAGTTAGGAAACACTTTCTCACAGAAGCAAAGAATAAGGGTACAATTCAAGGGCCTCCATATATTTATAAGTGGAGAGAAGAAAACATCAGGGAAGGAGGGACTAAAGAAAAAAAGAGGAATGATAACTGATAAAGCAAGAGCATAGAGAAGTACAAAACAAAAAGACACACTACTGTACATAAGACTTGAGACAGAACTAATACACATAAGGTTTAAGAGCATACTGACAGTAAAAACTGAAAAAGAGAATGAAGTAGAAAGTTTCCTTCTCTAATGATTTAGCACAGAAGATATCTTTGGTAAGGGCTGGGAAAATAGTTAATTAGTACAGTTAGACATGGTGAGTACTGCCATCTCATGATGGGAAAGTCTCAGATATCAGGGGAGTGGGGGGGAAATCAGTGTCTGGCTCATGACAGACACAGCTGTTTGAAGTTTTAATCAGTGTAAAAGATTTTGTTAGGGCGGTGGTCTTTTTTAAGTTTCAAAGGAAATAAAGCAAGTATCTATTATGTGCCAGGCTAGGTAATTTACTCATCATACTCTCCATAAAAAGGTAGAATTATCCCCTTTTTAAAGAAAAGGAAACTGAAACTTAGAATTGTTACATAAGGCCCTGGAGCCAGTAGCTAAATGGAACAGAATTTAAACTCAGGACTGACTGAAGGGCCTGTGCCCTTTCCATTCCTTAAAAACTTGGCTCCCCCATCAGTGGTGAACCTTAGTGGTGACCTGTATACTGTACACTTGACAGGAAAGTCAAAACTTAACTCCTTGCATGAGATGCAGGCACAACACTTAAACACTTCTAATAATGAACGTAGACAATGGAAACTGAACAAAAGTGGAATTATAGAGAACTCTAAAATCTACAAATTATCAATGGAAATGATAATAATTGAGCCCACATCCCAGAAACAAGATGAGCATGCAATGACCTCTGACAGGATGGGTCTATTCAACTACCGCCAGCCTCCATTATTCATGATGTAAAAGGATGCTTGGGACCCGTGCCTTACCAGAGAGAAGTACTTGGGGACTGATACAGTGGGCTGTGGCAGCAGCGAATGGAAACTGGGAGAGAGGCAGAGAACACTTCTCACCTCTTTCCGTTTCTCCAACAGGCTCTCCAGCCTCTCGGGTGCTCTCTGTCCTGGCCCCTTGTTTCGTTCAGACTCATACTGGCGCTGATTGTTGTCTTTGTGCAAACTCAGTTGGAGGGCTACTCTTACCAGAGAGGTCATTAGCTTCATGGCTTTGAGTCAGGAAAAGCAAGATAAAGAAATCATCACTTAAGTCAGAGGAGAGAGGGTAGGTTCAAAGGGGGAGGAAATAGGGGCAGTAAAAATAAAAAGCTAGGACAAGGTGACCCTCAAATTGCAAGACTCACTGTTCTGGAGTGGACTTTTTCCTCCCTAACCCCTTTGGACTTCTTTTAATCCTCAGCATATTCCCAGTGGTAAGCTATAAGAAACACGGGAAAGCTGGAAATTGTCAGTGTGTCCCTTCCACCCTTTTTTACAATTCCACTAGTGAGAAACTAAATTTGGTTTGTGATTAAAAAACAAAACAAAACAAAAAACAAAACATGGCCTTGAAATAAGGAGCTAAGATGCAGGAAGGAAAGAAGATCCAGGACTATAGAACAGAGGAAAGTCCTAACAATCCCCAGGAGAACATTTTTAGAGTAAAAATGAGTGCTCACCAGCCAGGGTGCTAGTGTGACGAAAGGCACGGACTTGGGAGTCTGACAGGCCAGTGAGCAGGGAGATAAGGTTGTCCATAGGAAAGCCATCATAAAGGAGACTGTACTGACACTGATAAACCAAAGTCCTCACAAATTCACAGAAACTTCCATGGAACTTCTTCCAGGAGGGACCTGGAGCTGTCAGGGGATAGTCTCCTGAGTCCTACACAGGGTTTATGAAAAGATTGGGAAAGTTATTAACAGGTATATGAAGCCACAGGATGTCAATTAGATGCCAAAACCCAATAGTATAACAAGTATATTATCTTTGTTATACTGCATTTCCTGCTATTTTCAACTTTAGAGGTATATTCAGATAATATCTATGGGTCCCTTTTGCCCCCAAGAGATTGAACTTCTCCTTCTAAAGGCTATCCTATTTCCCAGAATCAGAAAGAAAGGGATAAGGAGTCCTGTGTTTTGAAATAAGAGTGGCATAATAATCTTGGTCTTCTCCTTCCACCTCATTAAACTGTTCTGTTAGGTGCTGGATGATCTCCGAGTTGGACATCTTCTTGAACATCTCAGGTGTCACAGTGCCTAAGGAATGGAGGAGATGAGATATTTACAAGGAAAATAACAAGGCATCATGACTCTACATATGCATCTGAAGATGAGCTCGGGAATATACCAAAAAGAGCTTTGGTGGGGAATCAGAAGACCCAAATCTGCTATCATCTAATTATATATCTAATATAAGGCAACCACTCTAGAAAACCCAAAGGAATCAGTCAGTGGAAAACTACAGTTACACAAAAATCCAACCAACAAAAAACAAACACAGCAATAAAACGACACCAGATTCTAGATTCTTATACTACAACCTGCCTAAGACCACTTGCCCCAATAAATTAGGTCATGGGCCCTAGGGGCCCATAGCTTCAATGAAGAAATATGTGATAAAATGGCTGAAGAATAGGGAATAAGAAAATAAAATATTATTTCATCTAGAGAAAGGAAGACTAAAAGGTGTCTGATAGTCCATTTTTAATTTGTGACTAACATTAGTATAATTAATTGCTTTTCCACAAAGAGTCTTGTCTGCAAACCGACAGAGTTCCCTACTGGATCCTTATTTACCAGTTAACAAGGTAGTTAAAAAAGTGAAACTTTTCTTATGATTTACTTTCTCCCTTCATTTAGGAAATGCCCAATCCTACTTGTCTAAATGGAAGAAAGTTTCATAACATAGGAGCAGAAGGCTAAAGACCAGAAAGAGGTAGGTGTTTCCTCACCTTTACATCCACAAGATCGAATGAAAAAGTTAATGAGCTCCAGGAATGCTGCCTCTTGGTTTTGCTTGTAGCTCTCCAGCCACTCATCCACCAAAGACTAGGAAAACAATGTGGATGATTTATATTTTGGGCAATATGACAGTCTAGAAATCCTGTATGATCTTCCCAATTGAAGCATCTAAACTTCTGATTAAATTTTTAAAAACATCTTTTAAAATTTATTGCTGAACTGGAATGAAAGGTAAAATTCTGTATACTCTAAAAATGAAGTAAAAGCAGCGATCCCTAGAGATAAGCCAACTGACTTTTGCCCTGAGGGTTTCTATTAAACCCTGGGAACCCCGACTTTCTGTCCAGAGGGCTGCCTGGATATCAGAGCATAGGAGATGGAGCCTAATGACTTCCCCAAAGGAGGCTCCTGCATAGAGCTGGGTCCTGCAAAGAGTCACATCCTCATGAAAGGAAGGTGAGAAATAAACCTATAGGTCAGAAGAAGACAACAAGAAAACTCTCTTGCTATGATCTTAGTGTGAGGTGGAGAGAAAAAATAATTCTCCTTTGAGAATTCATAACCATAAGCCAGCTCACAGGTCTAGATATGCAGTCCAGATTCATACTCCTTTATATAATCAGAATAATTGCAATCAGAGAATTTAATTAAAAGTGATTCTGGAGTGTCCCCAGTCAACTACCAGAAGCAAATGCGGATTCCTTTCTTAAAACCCAACTTCAACCCAGGCCCCAAAGAATTCCAACATGTAGAGCTCCATGGAAAATGAGCAGATCATAGTAAAACCTAGTAAAGAAACAAGGCACTGAAAGTAAGAATCGGCAGCAGAAACAGACAGCAGAATTATATTCACAGACTTTAGACACTGAAGTTATCACAGATTATAAAATTGTTATGTTTACTATGATTAAAGAAATGAAAGAGAAGCCTGAAGGTAGAAGCAAATAACAATTAATTTTGAAAAGGGCCAAACAAAACTTGTTGTGGTAGAAAATGTAATAAATAAAATTTAAAACTTCAATGAATGAATTAAAAGCAGATTGGGCCCTGACTGGTATAGCTCAGTGGGTTGAGTGTGGGCATATAAATCAAAGGGTCACCAGTTCAATTCCCAGTCAGGGCACATGCCTGGGTTGTGGGCCAGGTCCCCAGTAGGGGGCGTGAGAGCGGCAACCTCACATTGATGTTAATTTCAAAAAAAAAAAAAAAAAGCAGTTTGGACACAGAACAGATGATGAATAAACTGGACAATTAAGCAAAAGAAAAAAAATTATCCAAAATGTAGCCCAGAGACTAGGAGAAATAATGAAAGAGCTATTTAGAGATATGGTGAGAAATTCTATGGTATCTAATTGAGTTCTAGAAGACAATATTTGAGATTAGACAATATTTTAAAAGAACATTCTGTAATTGTTGAAAGACACCAATCCTCAGAGCCTGAACACTAATAGATCTTAAACATGACAAAACATCCTTTAAAACATCATAACACAAAAGCAAAAAAAGTCTTAAAACAGTCACAACAAAAGGAGATCGCTTACAAAGAATGGGCATTTAACATTTATAAACAAAAACATATACAAATTACATCTACACAAATACATTAGCCCCTAGCCATATCTGGCTATTAAAGTTAGATCAAATAAAAATTAAAAATCCAGTTCCTAAGTCATATTAGCCACATATCAAATGCTCAATAGCCACATGTGGCTAATGGATACTGTACTAGACAATGGTGACAAAGAACATTTCCACCCTAACAAATTGTTGTATTAGACAGCACTAACTTAGACTGATAGCTAACTTTCAGCAGCAATAAGGGAAGTTAGAAGGCAGCGGAATAATATTTTTAATGTGCTGAGAGGGAAGAAAAAGGTCATCTTAGAATTCTATACACAGCAAACAATCTTTCAAGAAAAAGGGTAAAGAGACCTGAGCAGGTGGCTCAGTAGGTTAGAGCGTTGTCCCATACATAAAAAGGTTTACAGGTTCCAGCCTTGGGGGTTCAATCCTCAGTTGGTGCACATAGGGGAGGCTATTGATCGATGTTTGTCTCTCACATCAATGTTTCTCTCTTTCTCTCTGTCCCCCTTCCAAGTCAATAACAATATCCTCAGGAGAGGATTAAAAAAAGAACAAAGACAAAGACATTTTATACAAGCAAAAAATAAGTTTGTTAATAAACTCATATCAAAAGAAATTTTAAAAGATAAACATTGGACAGCAAGAGAATGATTCTGTACAGAAGATGTGAGATTTCAGAATGAATGACAAAGAAAAGGATAAAAATGTAGTTACATATAAATGAACACTGTATAAAATAGCAATGTCTAATTTTGTGGGAGAGGAGGAATGGACACAACTAAAACACTGTATGCAAGCATGTAAACTGTAAGGAACAATGGAATTAAAATGTGCTCAGATCCTTCTGGAAGGCAGAAATCCAAAAGAAAGCAAGGAAAGGGGAAAAATAGACAGGAAAGGCAAGATAAAGTGAAAGTACATACAATGGTAGAAATAAGTTCAAATATATCAGAAGGGACAATAAACATAAATGAATTAAACTCTCTTGTTAAAGGAGAGACTGGACTTCCAGTCAAGATGGAGACATAGGAAGACACTCTTTGCCTCCTTGTGCAATTACAGAAAGAATTACAACTAGAACTCAAAACAATCAATACCCAGAATTGTCAGGAAAGCGAGCTGTATCGAAGTCTGACAACCAAGGATTTAAAGAAGCCACATTCATCCAGATGAGTAAGAGGGGCAGAGTCTGCAGGTGGGCGGAGGGGCATGGAAACATGGTGTGGCACGAAGAGGCAGCAGTGGCAGCAGAATGGACAGTCCCATATTCACGTATGGTGGATAAAAATCAGGAGGGATACCTTGGCAGTGAGCAATTCCAGCCCCAGGCCAGACCACACAGCCCAGGGTTCCAGAGCCAGGAAGATAAATCCCCATAACTTCTGGCTGTAAAAACCAGTGGGGGTTGGGGTGGCAGAAGAACTGCCAGACTATCAGGAGACTCTGTTTAAAGGGCCCATGCAGATTTAGAACATATGCAAACCCATCCATTCTATGATTCAGCACCAGGGCAATAGCTGGAAGAGCGCCAGTAAAATATGGGAAATGAGTGAAGTGACGAAAAATGTGCAAACCTCCAGAAGCCAGGCAGTGGCACTGTCCCCTTTTTGAGCCCTCGCCACACAGAGCCACAAAGTAGTGAAGGGTTGCCCTGCCCTGGTGATTACCTAAGGCTCCCCCATGCACAATTTACAGGTGCCTTTTCTAAAACAGGCCACACTACTAAGACAAAGAGTCAAAGCAGCTCTACCTAATATGTAGAAATAAACACAAGGAGGCTACCAAATTAAAGAGACAAAGAATTACGGCCCAAATGAAAGAACAGAACAAAACCCCAGAAAAACAACTAACCGAAACCGAGACAACCAAGCTATCAGATTCAGAGTTCAAAACACTGGTGATCAGGATGCTCAAAGAACTCATTAAGTATGGCAACAACATAAAGGAAGAAATAAAGGTTACACTAAGTGAAATAAAGAAAAATGTACAAAGAACCATCAGTGGAGGGTAGGAAGCCAGGATTCAAGTCAATGATTTGGAACATAAAGAAGAAATAAGCATCCAACCAGAACAGAAAGAAGAAAAAAGAATTTAAAAAAAGAAACATGGATAGTATAAGGACCCTCTGGGACATCCAAAAGTGCCAACATCTGTATCATAGGGATGCCAGAAGGAGAAGAGAGAGAGCAAGATGTTGAAAACTTATTTGAAAAAATAATGAAAGAAAACTTCCCTAATTTGGTGAAGGAAATAGACACACAAGTCCAGGAAGCACAGAGAGTCCTATACAAGTTGGACCCAAAGAGGACCACGCCAAGACACAACATAATTAAAATGCCAAAGGTTAAAGATAAAGAGAGAATCTTAAAAGTAGCAAGGGAAAAGCAGAGACTTAACTACAAAGGAGTTCCCGTAAGACTGTCAGTTGATTTCTCAAAAGAACTTTACAGGCAAGAAAGGACTGGCAAGAAGTATTCAAAGTGATGAGAAGCTAGGACCTACAACCTAGATTACTCTATCAGCAAAGCTATCATTTAGAATGGAAGGGCAAAGTGCTTTCCAAACAGGGTAAAGCTAAAGGAGTTCATCATCACCAAGCCATTGTTACATGAAATGTTAAAGGAACTTATTTAGGAAAAAGAAGATGATCACAACTATGAATATTAAAATGGCAACAAATTCACAACTATCAACAACTGAATCTAAAAAGACAAACTAAGCAAGCAACTAGAACTGGAACAGAATCATAGATATGGAGATCATTTGGAGGGTTATCAGCTGGGAGGGGGAAGGGGGAGAATGGGGGAAAAGGTTCAGGGATTAAGAAGCATAATTAGTAGGTACAAAACAGATGGGGATGTTAAAAATAGCAAAGGAAATGGAGAAGCCAAAGAACTTATATGCACAACCCATGGACATGAACTAAGGTGGGGGACTGCTGGAGGGAAGGGGGACACTAGGCAGAGGGTGGTAAAGGGGAAAACTGGGACAACTGTAACAGCATAATCATAAATATATTTTTAAATAAGTAAATAAGAATATAAAAGAGAGATTGGCAGAATGAATTAAATAAGATAATCTGGATGTACGCTGTATGCAGCAGACAGATTCCAAACATACCTAGAAAGTAAAGGGGTAGAAAAAGATATTAAACAAACACTAATAACAAATAAAGCTAGTGTAGATACGTTAATACAAAACAAAATAATTTTTGTCTTAACGTATAAAGAAGTGTCAGTATACAACAACAAAAGGTTTGATTTACTAGGAAACAAAGCCTCCTCATACTGAAGGCAAAGACGGATATGAACACAAAAAGAGTAACTGAAAAAGTCACCTTTTTAACACACCTCTTTCTGTAACTGATATATCAAACAGACCAAAACCAAACAAACTCCCAAACCCGCTAAGTCAGTAGAAATACCAAAACAGTATCACATTTAAATCTTTCATCTCACATAAGAGAACACTGACTCAACAACTGAAGAACACACATCCTCAAGCACATGTAGAATAGTTTCCAAAAAGGACTAAATGCTTAGTCATAAAACCAATCTCCAAGTTTCAAAGACCACATTTTCTGACAATACAATAGCGTTAGAAATCATGACAAAAATATAAATATAAAAACTCAGTATGTTTGAAAATTTTAAACTTCTAAAAACTACAAAAACCTACACTATACATCAATATGGATCTCAAACAATTGAAATAATTAAGTCAAAGAAGACTATATAAATGATTCGTTTATTTAAATTAAGGAACACATTAATTGGTGATAAAACCACTGAAAAGACAAGGAAATGATTAACAGAAAATTCACTCTAGTGGTTGTTGGTTGTCTCTGGGTGGTGAGGGGACTATGGGGATAGGGTAGAAAGAAGATATACAAGGGCCTCTACAGCACTATTAATATTTCACTTCTTGAGCTGGGGCTGGAGATATGGATGATAATTTAAAATTTTTATAAACTACATAAAAGCCTTATATACTTTTAAATGATAACAAAATTACAACAAGTTATATAAAAAAGAAATGTGGGGAAGGAAAAAGGAATTAGGTATAATTGTTAGAGTGGAACTAAAAAATGACAAGGGTGAACAAGTTGCCACCCATATCCAAGCTTTCTCTCTAGATTGTCCAATGCCTACTTGCTCTGTGATACTGTTAGAAAAGGAACTATCTTTCTCATCCAAGGTCTCCCTTTGTATCATTCCAAGGATTCACTTCATGGTCTTACCTGCCTTTCCTGGTATAGGTTATATTCATTAAAATGTCCACATTAAATTAAGTTTGTAGACACTTGTCCTTATCTTTCCACCCTACAAAGAGTGAGATGGTATCAAGAAAGAGAAGTGAGACACTGTTTTACCTGCATGTCACTTTTGGCAGCTTTCACAGCATCAAAGAGATCATTGGCTGGTGGCTCTGACTCTTTCTGGCTATGACCACGTACCATTTGAGACCCCTTCTTAGGGTGTTTTGCCACCTATTAAGTATAAAGAGATCAGGGATATTTTTAAAAAGTGAAAGTCACATTAACACTTGGTTTCATCATCACATAGGTAGGCTTAAGCTGCCAATTATACAGCAGTTTGAGTTACTGACTCAGATCTGAAATAACTGATTTTAATAAATTATTTTTTTTCCTTTTAAAAAGTCCCTCAGCCCCACAAAAAAAGATTTATCCATTTAAATTAAGGAACACATCCATTAGTGGTAAAACTACAATGAAATATTCCTCTGAATCCTAATATCCTCCTCTTTTATCCTTTTCTCTTCAAAATTTGCCTTCTTTCTCTTAACACTCTTTAAGTCTTGTTTTTTTCATCAAACATATCTCCTGAGCCTCTTCTAGGTTTTCTTTCGGCGTTTCCCAGAACAGGTTTGAAAACAGAACAAAACTGACTCACTGGGGTTGTTTTCAGTGGTCGTTTTGCTGCTCTCTTCTTCATATTGCGTTTCAAGCTGTCTTCAAAGTCACTGCCTTCATCAGCTGACAAAGAATCACTATTCCTACGAGGGAGTGTGGTTCACCTTAGATACAACACCCCAGTTCCTCCACAGAAAAGGGTAAATAAAGTATAATTTCTTTTTAATCTCTAACTGTACCCCTTCTCCATGAAGTATTTATTCAGATTTTCTTTAAGAAGAGATGAGCTTACTGATACCTGGAAGTAGGGACAAAGCCTTAAAGAAAAACTCACTTGAATAAAGCAATGGAGATGAAGAATGACGAACTAAGGTACATGAAGAACAACCCTTTACTAACAGTCTCTCTGAATAAGAAAATCAAATGGTATTTACTTAAACAGGCAGAGGTGTCGCTGCTGTGTGGAGAAAAATCAGCATGGCTTGGGGAATCATATATTACTCATACATAAACAGGAGATTAATATGGGCCTGGAGTTTAATCCCACCCTGGAAACAAATTCACATGTCTGATTGATTAGAGTTAAGTTTGTAATATAGGTATAATCTGGTCCTCAGTAGTAGCACTGACAAAAACAGAAATGATTCGGAGGAGGCCAACTGAAAGAACTAGGCGATAAAGCAGATCTTGTGTAAGATTATATTTTTTCCTGCAAAGATTAAAAGAACAAGTTATTATAACCTTCACCAAAAAGGCTCAAAAATGGTAACAAATAAGGATAGATGAACCTGTATATAAAATCCCCAAATAAAAGCACTACAGGACATCAACTATAAAGCATATACTGCTTGTCAGGCAACAAATAAAGACTCTTTACTTCCCCTTCCCCTCTCTCCCCGCCCCCACTAGAGGCTGTACACGCTGAACATAGAAATGTATTCAAGAAAGGGTTCGACAATTTGGATGATGGATTTAGAACAGAATGTATTATTCTTGATCTGTACAACACGGACAGCAACTAAAAACAGACACCAGAACTGGAGAGGCGTCACTGTTGTTCACCAGAAAAGCATCTTTTACGTTTTCATGTAGTCACACCATTTTACTATTAAGGCAGTAAAAAGAGCGGAAAGCTGCCGACCATGCAGAAGAAAACTGGACAAGGCAACAATTTCTCGCCAACTCCACTCACCCCTCTGAAGTCTGATCCGAGTCCCTGTCTTCACAGGGCACATTGACATACAAACTGGAAGATGCAGACAAGCCCCTCTGTCCACTTCCCATTGCTTGTTGCAGTGGGGAGGACACACTGCGTGGAGAGGAGGAGCCATGGAGCCAGGAAGAGGAGGATCGAAGGGTAGGCATGGTGGTCCAGCTAGGGGAGGAAAGAGAGGAAAAGGTTCCCGTCCAACCACTTCCCCTGCCCCGACCACCCGCTCTCTTTCCAAGGGAACTGCTCTGGACCTTGGATTGGGCGCGGGGGTGGGGCGTGAGGGGGGGGAGCGTGGGGGGCGCACACACACACAAATAAGACAGTCTTGACCCAAGGCATCAGGGGAGGAAAGACACCACTGCCCCAGACAGATGCACACTGGGTTTGGAGTCACTCTCTGAGGGCAGAGCGAGGTACGCACACCAGAGCAGCTGAAAGCAGGCCCCTCTCCAGATTCAGAAGCCTGAATTGACTGGCGCAAATGAACCAGATCACACGTTACAAACAAAAAACAAAGAAGTACCTAGAGTTTCATTTCTAGCAAGGAATGGGACATTTTTCACAATTTGGGGGTGGAGGTGCCATTAGAAAACGGCCAGAAACGCTGAAGGAGTAAAGGAAAGCTCACATTCTCTAATTTTCTAGATGGTGGTACTTCTGACCCTCCATTGGATACGTTTCTTTGGGCTGAGGGGGCTTCTAACAGTTCAGGAAAGTAACTATCAGTCCCCCAGGTTGTAAAGATGGAGGGGGCCGCTGAGGCACGGAGGAAAATGCCTCTCTGAGGGTCGGGAGGGCTGTGGGTGAGGGGGTGGGGGGCGTATTCTCGGGTCAAGGAGAAGCCTCACTGTCTGAGCCGGTAGCAGCAATTCTGGCTGAGCAGGGCTGAGGAAAAGTCACCACCTGGGGGGTTCCTCTGGTCTCTGTAGTCACCCCGCCTGCGACACAGGAGCCCACTGCTTCCCTTCCTGTGGCAGAATCCAGAAAAACGCGGGAAGGCGCAAAGCGCATTGTGCGCAGGCGCGAGCCCAACGGCTAGTTGCAGGGCTGGTAATTGTCGCGAGGCTTGGACGCGTGAGAGCTCGTGCTCCCTACATTGTAGTCACGCTGCTCTGGCAGCCTCGTGTGGGCTCCAGCTCTACCGCGTGCCGCCCGGTCACGTGGGCTCAAGCACGCTGTCTGCCTGCTTCAGCTGTGCCCCACCCCGGCCCCGCCCCTCTGCTTCAATATTCTCCTTTCCCC
>PVKM010029264.1:0-17854 GCA_004027735.1 Carollia perspicillata | reverse complement strand
TGCCATTTAAATAACATAGTACGTCTCTGTGGTAGTCCTTCGGTGGGGGTAAAAAAGATGACGCCTGAAACAGAAGTAGAGAGGGCACTCAAACTAATGACCATGGAATAATCCGGAGGGGCCCTGATTTCCAGAATGCTCCCCTCCTCCTAAATCCTTCTTATTTGGCTCCTCAACCACGACTCGCTGAATTAGTCTTTCATTACAATGAGAAAAAGGGCAGAAAAAACGACCCCAGGAGAGGAAAACTCATGGACGGGATGATTTGTACCAGATTTTTTTTCCCAGAGAGCAAATTTTGTTAGAGGAAATGAAGAGGAAGGGACCCCCCAATTTTTAGTGTCTTTCTGCCCCCACAAGCTTTGGGATAAGCTCTCCACAGACACTTAACCTTCATGGGGCAACTGTGAGCTGGGTATTTACCATCTGGATGTTACAGCTGATGAACTCAGAGAGGTTCACTGGCTTGCCTAAGGCTGTACAGTTAGAGAGGATCAGAAGCAGAATTCAACCCTCACTCTAAAAATTGGTCTCTCTCTTTGGAGATCATCAACCCCACAGTTAACTTTTATTAACAAATACTTCTTCAGTAAGGACACACCAGTTTTGATATTGAAGATGTGAAAAATAAACCTTCAAGATGTGAATACTACCTTCTGTAGGGAGAGGGTGGAACTTTCCATGTGTCATGTTTCCATTTGGAAGGACCCCTATTAGAGTAACACTCCTGGCCTCCCTGCCTTTTCCTCCCTGTCCTTTCCCTGGCAGGGCAGGGGCCCCTGTGTCTGGTGAGTTAGGGTTAGTAAGCACAGTTTAATCATCTCCCTTATGTTTTGGGAACTGCCTGCCAGCAGAGGGGATGTATCCTTCCTCATCTGCTCTCCCATCTGGTAATTTCAGGATTAAGAGTCCTGTCCCTGTGACTGAAGTTGAGTTTTTCAGTTCTGCTCAAGAGGAGTGAGTAGATTTACCTCTAGGGTATATTATTATTAGAAACTCAATCCAACCTTCTCTCTATGCCTTGATGGTTTTCAGTATAAATGGCTCTGATAGAGATGATAATTCATAACTCCAATTTCTGTCTTACTGATGGATGCTCTGTCTATATTTCAGAAAATGAGTTGTAACCTCAAAAGCCTTCATGGGTTCACAGTTTCATAGGAGGAGCCAAATGTAGCCCATGACAGATAATGTTACATTGTCATTTACATGTGCTAATTTCTATCGAAGGAACCCTACACCCAGGGCTGGCTTCCCTGGTTCTGATAAAATACTCTATTGAATGAATAGATGTCTTTTTTTAATTAAAAAAAATTAACATTAAATTTTAGTATGTATCAGCATAAATGATTCTGATGAAAGGAAACCTCAAATAAGTCAACTTTATTCCTCAGTGTCTAGGGAACCATTTTCTCTGTTTTGACCAGAAGCTTTGGCACCCATGGACATTTTTTGTCCCTTTTTTTGTGGGGGGTGGGGAGAGGGGTGTTTCTCACCCTATGATTACTCTTATCCAACAAGATGTTGGAGTACCAGAGTGAAAGCAACTGAATCAGCAACATTATTGTTTTAATAAAGTAACATATCCAGATGATTAATTGACATTTTCCAATAATCATCCTTTTTGGTGATTTGATAATGTGGCCATATTTCAAAGAAGCATTCTTTTTAAATAGCCACTCTGACTATCAAATATATTGTACATAGAGTAGCAGATGTTGGCCATTATCTAAACATTTTGGCAGGTATAGGTTAGTAGGTAGTGCAGGTCAGCACTCATTTTTTATCTAATTACCTGGGTCATTCATCAAACCTTAATTTTTGAGTAACTGCAATGAGTTCATAGTGGTTGTGAACTCATTTGGCCATTATTGGAAGGTGGCCCTAAAAATAACAAAAGGCTAAAAAAGAAGGTGACTAAGGTGACAAGCAAATATTTAAATATATCAGAATCAAGTCATGTGTTCTTTTTTATCTGCTTGTAAAGTGAAATCTTTGATGCTATATGTTACCTCTTTTCAAAAGCAGACAGTAAAGGAAATACTTATAATCATAACTTAATGTTTCGTATTTTACTTAATGGGTTACCTAGGTAAATCTACCAGTTTTCAGTGATTCTTAAAACTCATACTTTTATCTAGGAAGAGAAATGGATTATATATACTTGGAGGACATGTAAAGGATGCTGTAATATCTCCAGCTGAAGAGAGTCTGCAATGGTTTTTTGGTTTGGACATTAATATACCTTTACTCTTTGAATGAATTATTCATGTAATTATGTAGTATCTACTATGGTTCAGGAACTATACTGGGCACTGAAAGAGACAATCATTAACATATTCTATTGCTCATTTCCTTGTGATTGAGAATTATGTATATTATGTATACATGTATGTGTGTGTGTGTATACACACACACACATACACACATTGAACAACATATTGCATATAACTTGTGTTAAATAAGTAGTAATCTTTTGTATTTTATTTCTGCTTTTAATTTATGGACACCAGTTTTATCTTCTTAAACAACAATTTTGCCAAGTCATTTCCATGATTAAAACCAACACTAGCTTTTTATTACCTACCTAAAGGATAAAGTTCAATTTACTCATTCTGTCATTCAGAGCGCATTTGGTTCTAATCCATGTTTAATGCTACATTTTTAAGAACCCTAATAAAAGCCTTCTATTCTATTCAATCTATTTTATTTATATTTTCTCCAAGATGTTTGTTGGTTCTTCTCACTGGACACCTCTCCACCCCAGGCATTTAGGAAAGCCCACCCATCATCTTCTGCCTATTTTAACTCTATCTTTCCTTCGAGAAAGATCAAGTGTGACTCAGTCATACAAACATCTTTGATTATTTCTACCCAAAGTGTTGTTTTCCTAACCTGGACACTAACACTTTATCACTTACTATGTATGATGTCGGCTTATACTTGTCTGCTTTTTTTTTCCCGTCTAAACATTGTGGGCCATATAGAATGGGACTAATTTCACCAGCTCTAGTTTAAAACTACTCTTACTGTTGTATAGTCTGATAAAAATCTCATCTCTTCATCATCTAGATTTTAGTCCCCTTATAGGAAAGGAACACAGTCTCAAACCTTTTTGCCTCCATAAAGCACCAAGTGCAGTACCTGGCACAGGGTAAACTATCAGTAAACATTTTTTCTTTATTTAGTGTGACAGCAGAGACAAAGGTACTAGAATGAAAATCAAGGGGCCTGGATTCTAGTGTGTTTCCTGTTTGGAAAGTCACTTGCATGTTTCTGAACTTGTCCCATCAGCTCTATAAGGACAGAGTTGGTGACTTGATCTTTGAGTCCCATTTCACAAATAACATGTGACTGGTCTAGTAATGAAAGTCTTATTTTTCCCTTCAGTCCAACAAATACCGAAGCTGGTAGAATTTTATACAGCTACATGGAACTTCTAAGGCACTGATTTTTCTCATGTAACATGAGAAATGGGCCCAGTATTCCAGGGCTGGCTCAGGTACTTTTTCTTTCTCCTCTGTCATCTGTAGTATTTGATTTTTCCCTCTCAGTCACAACATGGCTGCTGTGCCTCCAACCCACTCATTCATGCCTTTCCATCAGGAAGAAAGGGAAAGACTACAGGGGAATGTGTCCATGGAGCATCCTTCTTTATCAGCAACACAGTAGTTTTCCTAGAAGCCCCAATGGTAAGACTTCTGCTCTCATCTCCCAACCAATTGTATGGCTGGTTGAAATAAAGTCATGGAAATGATGTTTTTAGCTAGTTGGGTCATGTAAATGAAGTTAATCAATCAGTCTCTCTCTTTTTCTCTCAAGGCAGAAATGGAGGATAAATTAACAAGGTCTTTTTATTCTGCCAGCTGTATCTTTACATCTTTACATTTTGTTAATTAATTACTGTAATAAAATATATGGTCCATAGGCAAGTAAAAGCAAATAAAATATTTGGGGGGAGAGGGGTTAAAGGACTTTAGATGATTTAGTTTGGGGACATACTATAATTAATGCCTTTTGATCTCTGATTTCCTTTCCAGGAAATTCAGTGATGGATAATTTATATACAATAAACCGTATCCAGTTAAAATGAACAATTTGGTGAGTTTTGACAGGTATGTATACTCACAAAACTCCTACCAAAATTAAGACACCAAACATTTCCATCACTCTGAATAATTTCCCCTGCCCCTTTGCAATTCGTCCCATCCCCCACCCATGCCTCAGGCAACCACTAATCTGCTTACTTTCACTCTACATTAATTTGTATTTCTAGATGTTCATATAAGTGGAATCATTCAGGATTTACTCCTTTGTGTCTGGCTCATTTCCCTCAGCTTAGTGGTTTTGAGATTCATTCATGTTTTTGTGTATATCAGTAGTTCATTCCTTTTTATGGCAGAGTAGTGTTCCATGACATGAGCACACTATTTTTGTTTATTCATTGACTTGTTCACAGGTGTTTTGTTGTTTCTAATTTTTGGCTAGGATAAAAAATGCTGCTATGAACATGCACAAGTCTTTGTATATTTTCATGATTTCCTGGCTAAATGCCTAGGATTGGGATGTATGAATGGTTTGGTGATGTAAGTCTGACTTTGAAGTAGCCGCCACGTTGTTTGCAGACTGTGTCATTTTACATTCCATCAGTAATTCATAAGAACTGGAGTTGCTTTACATTCTTGTTACCACTTGGTATGGTCAGTCTCTAATTTAGGCATTTTGATGGAAGTGGGGCCTTTTAATTTTGTATATTTTGATCTGATCTTGTCAATAATATTTATTTCTAGTGATAGTCCTATGATACTTAAGTCAATTGTGTAGGTTTTCAAAGTAGACAATTTATACTCTCTGAAAATATCGATCATTTAATTTTATCCTTTTCAATTATAGAATTCATTTTTTAATTTTATATTTTAATACAGTGTTAAAACTTATGGACTTACATTAAATAATGTTAGATTTAATAAATGCTCATTATTTGTTCATGTGATATAATAGTTACCTTATTCCCAATCTAATGTCAATTTCTTCAGTGATTCGGCATTTGGGATAGGTGCTTCCCATCACATTAAGAAGTAAGCTTTTAAAAATTGTTGACAAAGGTTTTTTTCTTAAATCATAGCTACATGATGAATTTTTTAAAGTACTTTTTGGCATCTAAGGGCATGATTTTCCCCCAATTTGATTAAAATCCACTAGATGAACTCTTTCTGAGTACATATATTACACATTTTCATTTGTTAGTATTTTATCTATAATTTTGTCACAACTATTCAGAGATGATATGATATTCAGATGCCAAGTTTTTGTATCAGCATTGTCCTATCTTTACAAAAATCAATATGGAATCTTTCCAACTGTGTTCGGACTCTGAAATAATTTATATGGCATTGATAGACTATTTCTTGATTATTTGGAAGAACTCATCATATGAATTTACATATGGTTTTAGAAGAAAATCTCCAACAGACTTGCTGAATGTATTCCATGGTTATTCATATGTGAACCTTTCCTGCTTCATGAGTCTATATTGACTTTAACTACCTCTGCACCCCCATTTTGTTTTGAATAGTTAAATTCATTAGCCCAGGGTATGATTTATGTATATGTTTAACAATTTAAAAAGTCTCTCTATCAATGGTTTGGCTCAATTTTCTTCCCTAGTTTCTGCATTTACCTTTTCTTTTATTGGATTATATTAGAGTATTTATTTATTATTTGTTAGAGCTCCTGGTTTTTCTCAAAAAGTACTATTGGAAGTGTTTACTTATTTAATATGTTTGCACTTAAAAATAATTGGTATTTACTTCTCTTTCTATACCTAACTGTAAGTAGTACCTGTTCTAGAGTGTCCCTTTTTTCATCCCCAGTCATGGGTGATTGGGTGAAGGACGCATCAGGGAAATGAATCTCAGAGAAGATACAGTGCCAGTCTTCTCAGTCTTGCCCTGCATAGATTCTGAAGCTTGGTTCATGATTTTATGTTTTATTTATTTATTTTTTGTGTGAATTCCACATTCCTAGTGTTTTGTCTCCACCCACCTACCATTCCTTAATTCATTCAACTTAGCACTGGACATTGATGCTTAAGTAAAACAGATAAGTTCCCTGCCTTCACAAAATGTATGATCTAGTAAGGAAGAAAGGAAGAGAAATAAGGGGCAACATTGGGAAACTACCTAGTGCCTTGGGAGCAGACGAAGATAACTTAACCTAGGTGAGGAAGGACCTGTTTTGTTTCTGATTTTTGTTCTAGCCATTTGTTTCCCATAATGGCCAGGAAAAAGCCAACCATTGGCTTTTATGAGGCACTCTGAGACTATGCAAGATTAAGTTGTATTTCTCATGCCTTAAGGCACTTGGTGTGGGAGGGAGAGTCTAATCAATAAAAACAATAAACCAATAATGTTTGTGCTCTAGGTCTAAATTGCAAACAAATCATTGAAAAAAATAAATGTAACAGTTGGACAATTAAAATTTCAGAGTATTTAAAAATTGGAATTAAAAAAAACAGTAAAAATGACTAGATAGGCACCAAGCTGTATTCAAACTATTCATGAAAGACTTTTAGTCATCCAATGGGTAAAACTGCTTTGGCTGTGTGGGTGGGATGAGGGAGAAAGCAAAGAAAACACATTCTTTTCCTACCCAGTATTACTGCATGTTCTGAGCTATCCAGACTCAGCTTTTCTCTGAAAGCAGAAATCTACCACCTGTTGCTAAATGTGGCAGCAACGTTCATTGATGGAGGGACCTATATGTCAGGAAGTGAAATATCTTGAATGTGATGGCTGCTTCCAAAAAAGAACAAAGCAAATTCCAAAAGGAATTTATGCGTATTTATGAGTAAATGCTGGAGAGGGAGAGGCTGGTTATGTTAAAGAGGCTGTAAATTATGTTCCAGAACTGAATATTTAGTATTGGTAGGATTTGCAGTGAGTGCAAACACTTGCCACTCTTCCATCCTGAACCTACAGAGAAATAGACACAGTAGCCAGGTGAGATGTAAAGTACGATAAATAGACATTTAGTTATTATTAGAAAAATGGAATTGGATCAGAAGTCAAATTAAGTGAGAGACTCCTATATCCTCCTACAACTCTAGACTTTGAGACTCAGTGGCGAATGAACGAGTGAATAGAGCAGCTTCTTAAACCACAGTGGTAGACCATGCCACTTAGGCTACTGCTGAGACTGAGAGCCAAGGGTAAGGGCTCACTTCTCAATGATGGCCTTCAGTTACATGAATTCAGCCCATTGGAAGAACATGGAAGAGTGAATATCATGCTCTCATTATCCCAGTGATCAGATGAGCCCTTCCTCCTCCCACAGGAGGTTCAAGTGTGTATATAGGAATGGCAGGGGCTTCTTTCCTTCAGTGTTTCTCTGAGCAGATGAAGATTTGGGGAGACTTCTTATTGTATGAGTAAATGCAGGAGAGGGTGAGGCTGATTGTCTTCATGAGTATGTAAAAAAAGTATAAACATGTAGTATAAACACATAGTTCCCACTACTGGAATAGAAAGTCACCAGCCTTTTGAAATAGATATCTCAGTTGAATAAGATTATGAGTGATTTTTATACTTTCTGATTGTTCTTCAATGGCCATGGGTTACTTTAATAACTGAGAGAGAGGCAATACCATTGATACTTAAATACATTCACAGTGATGGGTTGTATTTTGAGTTTCCCATAATGCAATGGTTCCTGAAAAGCCCTTAGTCTGGCTGACAGGAGAACAGAACATAAATTCCAAAAGGACAGGGATTTATGGGCAACAGCAAATCAATAGATAGACAGTTATTTGACACGTACCATCTATTAGACATTATTTTATGGGCTACAGGTGCCCTGCTGAACAAGACAATGTCCCAACCCTCTAAAAGCTATTATTCTAGCAGATGGACCAAGAACAAAAAATATGAACAAACAAACAAAAATATAATTCTAGGTACTGATAATATTTAAGATGAAAAAAAGTTAGATTAGGTGGATATATGAAGATGTGTTGTTTATGTAGAAGGCACTGAAAATATAAAGGCTTAACAGTTGGGATTGTATGAGCAAATGACGGTAAAGGAAAGACAGATAACGTAGGTCAGCGATAAACACGGAGCAAGTGGAACTCTGATGATCTGGAGAGTGCAGGTCCCACCTGAAGGAGTCGAGGGGCAGAAATATGAGTCCGATGTTGCTGAATGTTTTGACTTTTTCCATGAGAAACTGGAAGCCCATATTGTCAAAAAAATTCTTCCAATTTTTAATGCTTGCTGCCAATGTTCAACATTTTGGGCCAATAACAAAAAAATGCATACAAAAATATGTCTGAATTGAATCAATGGCCTTCTAATTTCTAACTTTTTTCATAAACCATGAAGTTTAAGGGATTGTAGGGATTACAAAGGTCAACATAATGGTAAATATATGAAAAAGGTGAGGTCCAGATAAAGTGATTTGGCTATTGATGTAGGCCTGAGAAAGTTGTTTAGACAAGAGTCAAATGTGCTCTTCAGAGCTCTGTTACATGTGATTGCATGATACATGTTTCTTTTCTTTGACTCAGGCCATGGATTATATTCCAGGCATCAGGTACTGTCTTATTTTCTTTCCTTTCCATACACAGACATCTGAAAGGTCAAACTAAATGAGCACATTTCAACTCTATTTAATAATCACAGGAATTACGAGCATAATGGATTGGGTAGTTGATGGTAGGACAGCATTTGAAAGAGCCATAAACAAAATGTGTGGGTGCAAGGGTATTGTATCGCTGAAAGAGTAAGTGAGTCCATTTAAAAATTAATCAAAACCAGAAAGGTCTACCACTTTGATGTTGGAGACTTTAACGTATGGTTTCATAAGCGGAACTCTGCAAGGTCATGTCACATAGTGCTCAGAGTAGCTGGTAGAGAGATTCTGAAACACATGCAATGTGACTTTTCCTTGGTGAATGATCTTGTTCCCATCCTTGGAGACAATTCTTTATTACAGCATCTCATGGCACAGGAATAATAGCTGGTGGAATAGCATAGGGAACAAGAAAAAAGAGAGCTCAGCCTAGACAAAAAGCATTCTGAACTTCTTGTAATCACTTCACAGTTGTGTTTTTACTAATCATGAAGGTAGATGTTGGTTTCCTAGTAAATTCCCTATCTGTCTTTTTTTCCTGCTCTGGCTATATTTATTGAATGAATGAAAAAATGAAAACACAGAGAATAGTATTTAATTTGAGTGGAAAAATGCTGGCTTAAAAATAGTGTTAGCATTTGTGTATCCTTCAGGGAAGTATTATTTAGTAGTGAGCAGGAAACAGATATCAGAATGGGAGTGGAACATTTCTTCGGGACATCAGTGGGCTCTATTTTGGATTCTGGAGATGGGTTTTATTATGAAAAGTCAAGAGTCAATGAGGCATATAACTCAGGAGACATGAATGCTCGTCCTGGCTTTATAGATGCCTGATGTTGGTTTAGTGCTTGAATATTCTGTATCCATGCTCTTATCTAGCAAACAGAACCAATCAAATCATAATATATGTTGCAAGACCAAAAGTTTATAGAAACTTTTGAAAGTATATAGAAAGTGCTAAACCAAGACCTAGTTGCTGAAATATCTCAACTAAGAAGCTCTTAGATGCGATGGTGTTTGGAAGTTGGTTCCTTCCATCAACAACCTAAATTTATTTTGTTAGGATTTGTTCCTGGTACAGCTAAGAACTTCACCTATATTAAATGCCATAATTTATTTGAAAGCACTCCCATGAATGTACTTCTCTGTGGTTGCAACATTCATGGTTTCCCAATTGAGTTTTATCTTTATGGAAGTACCTTAGGCCAGTGTTTATTTATTATCTATGTATCTATGTATCTATCTGTCTGTCTGTCTGTCTGTCATATGTCTAAAATGGACTGGGATCTAGGAGACTGTTATACTAAGCACACAAGGAATTGATGTAAAGCCAGCTTGGCATTCACCATTGGGCAGCTGATTCAACTGCCATCTACAGCCCCACTTGTCCCTGGGATGTTCTGGTAAGGATGATCATTGTCACAGTTCTGACTAATGGATGCAAACAGTTCTAGCACAGGTTTTCCAAGAAGTTTTTGCTTCCTTGATTAAAAAGTACAAATTCAGCAACCACTTCTATGGATGTTTATTCCTTATCTTTCTTCCTTATTTATGCCTGGTATGAGGCTTGGGTATGCAGTAGTTGTCTTGTCACCATGAGGTTACTCATCTAACAACAAAAAACAAAAGAAATATAAAATGAGCCTGAATTCGTTGAGGTGGTGCCTCTCAAACTATCTGTGGTTAAGATAATGTTTTCAAAAATTCCAGTCTATTGTGAACCAATTAAATACAATAATATAAATAAATAGAACAATGAAATTAAAAAGACATACAAAACATAAGTACAAATATTTTAACATTAGATTCAACAAGTATGTAATAATTCTGCCAAATTGCTATCCAAGTTTTTTAGTGCTCACTCTGATTCTCTATGCTTACCTCATCTGTATCCATTTGCTAGGGTACCACAGCAAAATACCACAGATGGGCTGGCTCCTACAACAGAAGTTTATTTTCTTGCAGTGTTGGAGGCTGAAAGTCCAAGATCAAGATATTGGCAGTTGGGTTTCTTCTGAGGCCTCTCTCCTTGGCTTGCAGGTGGCCACCTTCTCACTATGTCCTCACCTGGTGTTTCCTTTGTGTGTGCACATATAATACAGTTATATTTGGGGTTAGGGCTTCAATACCTGAATATGTGGGGACAGAAGTCAGTCCATAACATCATCACAGACCAGTAACAAGTAATTCATGGGCTGACACCCACAGTTCCCGGGCCACACGTTGAGAGGAAGCCCTAAGGTGCTGCACCAGTCCTGCACTTGCACCTCCAGGATGCTTGTTTACTGACGACAATATAACCTCCATTTGTTGAAACCACAATGTGCCAGGTTTCCCTTATGTGCAACTGAAATAAATATTCTCAATGGATATCGCCAGGAAGCACATTTTAAACATTTACATTAGGAAACATGGCCGACTTGAGAGTCAAGCCAGCCATGTCCATTGGAGAATCTGTCCACTGTTTGAGTACTTTGCATTGCCAGCACGCATGCTCCCTTTTTCTGATAACAGACGTTCATTTCACCTTGGAAACCCTTCACATATACTGCATACAATTTTTGTAGACTGCTACTCATGGTGCTCTACCCTCCTCTTGACAGTGAATTGAAACTAGGGCAGGCTTATTCATTCTCTTTGATTAATCACCGACCTTTGACTTGAAACAAAAATACCTCTGCTAGTAGAGAAGGTTAATTCAGAAAACTAAATGGGGATTATGAAGTCTGTTTGATGAACAGGTAATCACAAAAAGGCGAGTACTTGAGCATCAACTCAAATACTGCATCTTCTGTGAAACCTTTCTTGTTATTTCTAACACATGAGGTTCTTTGTCCATTGTGTTTCTGCAGTATCGTGTATATACTTTCCCCAGAGTGATTATTGTATCACACAATGAATGTATGTTTTCATCTCTCCTTCCAGTTAGTCAACACACTTTGTAAGAAGGAGAATTGAATCTTGTAATCTTTGTATTTCTAGTAGCCAGCAGAATACATATGCCTAATAGGCACTTCATAAGTCATAGCTGAAAGAATGAACCGAATATTTCAATTTCTTGGTTTGTGCATAAATTTTATCAAGAAAAAAGACTCAGAATCTAGTATGCACTGTGCAGGAAGTGGTAGGGATATGAAGATGGGTGAGCTATAATCCTCACTCAAGAGTTTTTTGGCCTAGGGGGTGGAGAGGTATTAAGTGGACACAGGAACATATTATGATGATTCAGTGGGGCCAGGCAAATGGAAACAATATTGATTCATCCATCTATGCACCAAATATTTGTATAGTATTACCTGTGAATCAAGCGTCATGAGCAAATGTGCACTAGCTACGAGGGGAACAAACTTTCCAAGCACCTCATGGAGAGGCTGGAGGAAGCTCCTTGGAAAGGAGCATGGGGGTTATAACTGATGTTTTATTCTGTGTTCATTATTAAATGTCAGGCTGAAACTTTCAAGTTATAGAAAACTAACATAAACTGGGATACTGCTTTGAACTGATCTGACATCGTGTGATAAACAGAACACAGCAGTGGGGGAACTGTCTCTTTGCTATGTGTTATGTGAAATACTTGAGCAGGACTTTAACGAATGAGGAGATGATCTGAAATAGTTGCTGAGTAACATGAGGACTTGTTGAGAACCCAGAGACACCCTGTTGGACATATTTGAGGGTTCAGGTGATGTCTGAGAAAATACTTGGTGACAGCATGTACATGCATGATCGTGATTTTCCTTTAACGCTCAGCTGCAGAGTCTTAGAAGTTGAGAAAGTGGATGGATTTGTAACTTTTACCCTACATTAAAGATTTGCTAGGTGAATGATTATATAATAATACCACTGAGTGCACTAATGAGACAGTGGTTCAGATGATCAGCTCTCAGGTCTAACCTGGGTAGGAAAGAACATCCAGGAGGTGGCTGATCAAAGGTAGAGGGAACAAGGGAAGAGAGAGCCTCCATTGATTCAAAGAGCTGATTGAGCTGCTGGTGAACGTATGTACTTTATATGCATCGTCTTACATTGTTCGTATAACAACCTGAAGAAGGAGACAATTTCATTGTCTGCACTTTTTTAGGGGAAAATAAACTGAGGCGAAGAAGTCCAGTCACTTACCTGAGATCACACAGTAAGTAATGGAAATGATATTAGGATAGGATTACATTATCTGACTCCAGAGCCTAAATTTACTCTTTTAGGAAGTATATTAATGTAATATTGAAATAAAAGATAACCTGTTTCTACAACTATAGTAATACAGAATCAGTGCATGTTCTTCCAGAAGTAATACTACATGAGCATTGGTAAATCCTTGCCTCTACAAATTTTGCTTTTCTCCATTGAAATATTTGACATTACTGAAGTCTTGCCATTCCTGACCTACAAAAACACTGAACATGGTTCACCCTAACATTACAGTGTTACTGTCATTGTACTCTTGACCCCCAGTGCATATGGCATTCACTCTTTCTGGGCACGTTGATGATGTGCTTGACCAGAGGACAGTGTCCAGTGTCCATTGAATTCTATTCTATCTTGACACAAATCTACTCTGTTTTGGATAAAGACTTGGAGAAATTTTAAAAACAACCCAGTGGTGAGTCACTTCTGGTGGGTTCCTTTACCTGAGGACTTGAGAATCCGTAGAAGAGACCACCAGATAATCAGGTGAGAGGTCACCAGATGATCATGAGTCCTTTCTCCTCCATGCCATGTGCAACAGAGAATTTAGGTGACCTGAAAGTCATGGGCAGCATGGGGGTTACAACTGATGTTTTATTCTGTGTTCATTATTAAATGTCAGGCTGAAACTTTCAAGTTATAGAAAACTAACATAAACTGGGATACTGCTTTGAACTGATCTGACATCGTGTGATAAACAGAACACAACAGTGGGGGAACTGTCTCTTTGCTATGTGTTATGTGAAAGTCTTTGACTTCATGCAAACCCATCCTGAAAAATGAAACCCTCAACACATCACACAACAAGAACTTTAGACATTGGAAGGGGAGTAAATCATGTAGCAACAGAAAGCCATCAAATAATTATGAAAACAGTCACAGAAAAAAATGCAGTTACTCACTTTGTACAAAAAGCTATTATCTTATTTCACTTTGTCACTCATTACAGTCCTGTCATCGAGAGAACTGACCCAATTCTGTCTTCTTCCTCTTGTCACTGTATTCGAGAGAGGTGAAGGGGAAGCATGTTTACTGTGTTAATTAAACTTATTCTTTATTCACTGAGAACTAAAAGAATATTTTCTCTATTAATTTAGGTTTTATAATTATTCATTGTTACTATTACTAAAATCATTTCTCCCCATTGCATACATTTTCAATATCACCCATAAAATATGCCTAAAATGGTATTTAAATTTAAAAAACAGTTAATTTTTTTCCCTTAAAACCATTCTACATGGCTGTAACAACTTGCAATAATGAGGTTTGGAATATGTAGCAGTTTTTCTCCAAAGTTACAACAGACTGTAAAACACTATTAAAGTTGACCTTATTTTTCTAATGCACTCTTTGAGGTCCTTGTCATCTTTTTATACTGATGGGGTCAATTTTTTTCTCCCAGATGCACTCTGTTGACTTAAAAGTAGTATTCTGAAGGCAGTTGTCAGAACTAGTTTGACAACCAAATCAATTAAAGCAAACATTTACTGGGACATTATCTTATTGCTGTTGAGGCTAGGGAATGTAGAAGCACTCTTTTTAAAAGAAGTTTTTTTTTCTTTGTACAGTTAGAAAGAAGGGATCCTATAATCCATGGATGTGTTTAAGTTGATAAGGTTTCGACAGATGCAGAAATGGGGCTCAGAGAGGTTGAGGGACTACGCGAGTTGGCCCAGCTGGTACATAGAAAAGACAGAGATGCCTGTCTTTTTTGGCTCCCAGTCCAGTTCTCTTTTTGGTGTTCTCTAACTGATGTAGTTGTTTATAAAGTATATTACCTCTGCTATCTCCCTACTTCAGAGAGACCACCAAAGAAGGGTCAGAGCTGCACCCTTAGTGTCACATTGGATGAGGACGAAAAGCAATGCCTTTTTTCCCAAGTGAAGGATCTGCCAATGAATGCTGTGATGACAGGGATTATGCGCCTGTCACCACTATCCAGAGGCTTAATCCTCTGTGATCTTGTAGCAGTGACTGCACATGGAGAGTCCTTAGGTGATGTTTTCCCTCCTGAGAGCCAGGGCTCCCCTGGAGGAAGTGATACCACAAGCCTTAGATGACAACGCGGACCACAGCTTTGCTTCCCATCGACAGCATTGCACCTGCTTCTGTTTGACCAGTTAGAGGTTTTGTTGAAATTTTCGTTGGTGATACAATTCCTGCTAATCAATTTCTATTAGTTTTCCTCTCTTGTCAACCTCGTTTCCGTCTCATATGAATCAGTAAATCAGTGCACAAATATTTATTAAACATCTACCAAGGGCACTGTCCATGGATTATGCCAAGAGAAATGGAATGTAACCCTGACATTCAGGAAAATCATCGCTCAGCAATTCTGAGAGTGTGTTCAGAAAGATTCCAGCCAAAAGAATGCACAGACGTGAATATCTCTGTGGCTATCTGAATTGGGCAGAGGCCAACAGTGTTCTCCACTGCAGGGTGTTACAGGGCCTCAGGTACACTAACGTGGATTGTAATCCTTCCTGGGGAACGGGTCGTGCGATATTTTCCAGGTGATGGGCAATTGAAAGCTACATTGCATGGAGTAATTCCAAAGCCTAGTTTTCCTTTGAAGACGCTTTGGAACTATTCTATAATTTGAGGAGATGTATTCACTACAGTGAAGTTTTTTTTATCAAAATCTTTCCCCATTTGATAAATTCTGTGCACTTTCTTGGTGAAAATTGCTTGTGTCTGGAATAATCCATGATGCCGCAGGGATGTGCACATCTCTGAAATGCATAAAACTTTTTTCCAAGGGGTAGATGACAAAAGAGATAGTTTTCTTCTGATTTGTTTCTTTTTAAACTGCAGTTGACATTCAATAGTATATTAGTTTCAAGTGTACCACATAGCAGTTAGCTGTACATTATATAACTGATGAAGTAATCCCTTGATGGGTTTAATACCCACTAGGCACGGCACCTAGTTATTACAATATTATTGACTCGATTCCCCATGCTGTACTTACCTCCCCGTGACTGTTCTGTAACCACCAGTCTGTACTTCTCGACCTCTTCACTTTTTTCATGCGTCCTCCTAACCCCGCTTCCCTCCTGCAACCATCAGTTTGTTTTCCGTATCTGTGAGTCTGCGTCTGTTTATTTTGTTTCTTTAGATTCCACATATAAGTTAAATCACTTGGCATGGCTTTCTGACTTACTTCACTTGGCAAAATATCCTCTAGATTTATCCATGCTGCCGCAAATGGGAAGATTTCATTCCTTTTATGGTTGAGTGATTTTCCAGGGCGTACCTGAGGAAACTGGTTTAAGAGAATCAATTTCCAGATTCTCCTTTCTCATATGTAATGTCTATCTTTCCCACAAATTGGGAGAGAGAGACCAATTTTGAAGAACACCACTCTTCTCACAGCATGACTTTATGGAAAAGTTGGTAACGTTAATACCTGGGTGGAAGAAGTCTCTTTTGCAAGACACCTGTTTTCATTTCAATAATATTTCAGGAGTATCTAATTGACCACTTGCCTGGTTATTAAAAATAAATTTTGTGTATTTGCCCTGTGACATTTTGGCAACTACATGGAAAAAGTTGGAGACTTAAATGCCTTGCTAAAATGAAATTTTCCTGTCCATTTATTTAGATGAACATTTTTTTCTGAGCTTAAAAATATACAAAATGAAAATGAGGAAAGGAATTAATCCTAAATCTCATCTTAATATGATAATGTTACTTACAGTAATGGTAACGTATAATATTCATTGTTGAATATACGAGTTACATGGAGGAAAACCACAGCACCATCCATTCAGTTAAAAAAGTATTACCAATAATATTTTACTTATTGCATTAGAAATTAATTACATTTAAAAAAATTGAGCCCTGTAATATTTATCATCATAACTCAACACAGAAAGAATATTTAGCACTTAAGGCTTTATGGTCAATGGATGTTTAAAAACAATTTACCTTTCAATGTAGGCACATATATTTTTTAAGATTTTATTTATTTATCTTTAGAGGGGAAGGGAAGGAGAGAGGGAGAGAAATATCAATATATGATTGCCTCTTGTGCGTCCCCTGCTGGGAACTGGCCTGCAACCCAGACATGTGCCCTGACTGGGAATAGAACCGCGATCCTTTGGTTCACAGGCCCACACTCAATCCACTGAGCTGCATGAAGCAGGGCTGTATGCACATATTTTTGTTACACTGAAGTATGATTCAGTGATCACTAAAGGCTTCCATACAAAAATTGTCCTGTTTAGGATAAAATTGTGTGAGGAAATAGAAATAGAAATATGAGCATACAGGGAATAAAGACTGAGGGAAAATTTTAGACTGGAAAAAAAGAGTGTGCTTTTATTTATTAAACAAGTAATTGTGATTCTGTACTTGCTGTTGTATTTAAATTACTTAGAAGAGAATTTACAGTTATCTGACAGTTTAATTTAAAAGTGACATTGTTTGGAATTTGCCAGAAATTATACCTTTGGCAATTAGTTATAAAATAAACACAAAATTTTAGATGTCAACTTAAAGATGCACAAGTTTTTCTTGAAATTTTTTCATAGAAAAATGAGTAAAAAAAAAGTCATAAAGGCTGCTGATTTAAGCCACAGTTCATGGCTACTGTTGCTGTTATAATCCCTTTATTTACTCCATGCATTTTCAGTTTACTCTGTGAATGTTAATTGATCTTGGTTTTTTTAAAGTTGTAATTAAGGTTCTTTCATCAAGATGAATCATCGCCTTAGGATACCTTCACACATAACCACTTCTGAGGGCATTCTTTCTTAAACTGGGATTCACACCCACTTTCCAGGGTGAAGCATTGACCTCTTTTCTGTCCATGGTACATGTATGTTGCCAGCACCATCCTCCCTTGTCTCTGAAAAGAGGTGAAGTGTGAAGAGCTGGCTCATACAAGTGGCCTTGGGACTTTGGAGAACCAACCGTACAGTAGGATGTGGTATGAAAGAGAGATCACCAGTGTTTGGAGACCAAGATTGAAGGTCTGTGCAACCTTGGACAAGTGGTGCTACTTCTCTTGGCTTTTAATGCTTAATCGATGTAT
>PVKM010029263.1:0-17641 GCA_004027735.1 Carollia perspicillata | reverse complement strand
ATGATGTCCGTCCAAAAAGTACTCAACTGTGTAATGTGAAAAATACAGACATTTCTTTAAGAAGATTCCAGATACAAGAAACATTGTACATAGGACAAAGATGCCTCAGTCTCCTTCAAAGTAGGGACCTTGGGACCTCACACAGTTTTCTCAGTCACCATAAGCTGCCCTGTTGTATTTTTTTCCAAAGTCTCATTGACAGTCTGAAATCTTTTCCCTTTCAAAGATGATTTTAAAGGGGCAGGGTGGTGGTGCTCTGATGTGGTCTATAGCTGTCTAGTGGGTGCAATGGCCATGGGGTTTCCCAGGTAGTACAGGCCAAGATCAGCCCCCATCTGTGTTCTGCCTAGGGCACCTTGCCTGAGATATAAAGCAGCCTGAGATGGCTCCTACTTATGCTGCCTTCCAGATTCCCAGGTGAAGCCAAGCTATGAATCCAGGCTGGTTGTTGCTAATGCCTGGGGCTCACTAAGGCCAATGGTTGCTTATTTGAGAGAATTTAGGAAATTGTGAAGCATTAACCAAGACCAGCCATTCATATGAAAAAGCAGCTTGGATGGGCCCACAAGTTCGGTGGGGCAGTGTCTCTGATGATCTCCAAGGTGGGTCAAACAGGGTTAGCCGGGTTGATGGAATCTCAGATATGGCACCAGCTTTCCAACTCTGCTGAGGGGGGAAGGTTAGAAAAGGGACAATCTCCTCTGCTCAGCCTGATGCCAAACACTTCAATCCCTCCCTTTATGGCACTTGTGGCTTTCAAGCTGCTTCCCCAGATTTGGAGCTCAGAGGGTGTGAGTCTGGGTAGGTGAGTCTGTGTGTGGGTAAGAAGAACTGCTTGGGGCTCCAGAAGTTTCTTCCATTGATTCAATCCCTTCTGGGTTTTGTATCCAGAAGTTGTAGGGCATATCTTCCTGGCTCTGGAATCCTGGGCTTGGAGGCCTGGTGAGGGGCTGGGATTTCTCACTCCTGAGATATCCCTCCTGATTTTTTATCCACCACAGGTGGGTGAGACACCAACCTATTCTATGTCTGTGCCACTCCTACCAGTCTGCATAGATGTGGCTTCTTTAATTCTGTAGTTGTCAGACTTCCATTCTACTCACTTTCTGATGTTTCTGAGTGATGGTTGTTCTATATTTTAGTTGTAATTTTTATGTGGTTGTGCAAAGGGGGGGCGCTGTCTGCCTACACTGCCATCTTGACCAGAAGTATCCTCCACAGAGCATAGAATAGAGCTTGGTGGTCCGTGGTCACAGCCAATCCTTGCAGCTGACTGGCTTACATAAATCCCTCCTATTTATTTGCCAATAGCAACAAAGTCTCAACTATAAGAGGAGAGTGTACTTAGTCCACACAAAAGGCACACCTCGAGTAATCAGCTTTGGTGATAGGTGAGGCTGTGCCACTGGACTCTACAGGACACCTACTACATTA
The DNA here is from genome assembly GCA_004027735.1 of Carollia perspicillata. Classification (NCBI taxonomy): domain Eukaryota; kingdom Metazoa; phylum Chordata; class Mammalia; order Chiroptera; family Phyllostomidae; genus Carollia; species Carollia perspicillata. The sequence goes on along the minus strand of PVKM010029263.1, from coordinate 16,207 downwards.
GGCCATATTACAAGCACACTGAGCTAAAGCAGCTCTACCTAATAGGTAGAAGTGAATACAGGGAGGTTACCAAAATGAGGAGACAAAGAAACATGTCCCAAATGAAAGAACATATCTATACTCCAGAAAAAGAGCCAAACAAAATAGAAACAAGTGATCTATTAGATTCAGAGTTCAAAATACTGGTTATAAGGATGCTCAAAAAATAGTGAGGCCCTCAATAGCATAAATAAGAAACAAAGGCACACTAACTGAAATAAATAAAAATTTACAGGGAAACGACAGTAGAGTGGATGAAGCTGAGAAACAAATGAATGATTTGGAACATAAGGAAGCAAAAATCAACCAATCAAATCAAGAAGAAGAAAAAACTATGCCCCAAATGAGGATAGTATAAACAACCTCTGGGACATCTTCAAGAGGCCCAACATTTGCATGGTAGGGGTGCCATAATGAAAAGAGAACAAGCAATAAATTGAAAATATATTGGAAAAATAATGAAAGAAAACTTCCCTAATTTGGTGAAGAAAATAGGAATGCAAGTATAGGAAGCACAGAGAGTCCTAAACAAGATGGGCAAAGATACCCACACCGAATCACATCAAAGTTAAAATTCTACAGGTTAAAGATAAAGAGAGGATCTCGAAAGCAGCAAAAGAAAAGAAGTTTCGTTTCTCCATTTTTTCTTTTCTTTTCTATTTTCTTCACCTAAAGAGGAGTTCCCATAAGACTGCCAGGTGATAGTGGACAGTGTAACACCCCACTGTCGACAATGAACAGATCTCACAAACAAAGAATCAACAAGGATATCATGGCACTGAATGACATACTAGAACAAATGGACTTAACTGATATATACAGAAACTTTTACCCCAGACAAGTAAAACATACTATCTTTCCAAATGCGCATGGAACATTTACAAAGATATACCACATGACAGGACACAAAACAAGCCTCAACAAATTCAAGAAAACTGAAGTTATATCAAGAATTTTCTTAGACCACAGGGGCTTGAAACTGAAAACCAATCTCAAGGAAAAAACAAAAGAAAATCATTCAAATTCATGGAGATTGAGTAGCATGCTATTAAACAATGAATGAATTAATAATGAGATCAAGGAATAAATCAAAAGCTTTCTGGAAAGGAGTGAAAATGAACATACAACAACCCAGAACCTCTGGGACACACATACATACACAAAAGACTGCCAGGTGATTTCTCAAAAGAATCTTTTCAGACTAGAGGATTGGCAAGAATTATTCAAAGTCATGAAAAGCAGAGACCTACAACCAAGACTGCTCTTCCCAGCAAAGATTTCATTTAGAATCGAAGGGCAGATAATGAGTGTCCCAGACAATAAAAACAACTAAAGGAGTTCATCATCTCCAAACTATTATTATATAAAATGTTAAAGGGACTTGTTTAAGAAAAAGAAGATGATCAAAACTATGAACAATAAAATGGCAAAGATACATATATATCCACAATTGAGTCTAAAAAACAAACTAAACAAAGAAGAATAACAGAGACAGAGTTATGAATACAGAGAGCATTTTGATTATTGCCAGACAGAAGAGGGGTGTGAGAAATGGGTGAAAAGTCATGGGATTAAGAAGTACAAATAGGTAGTTACAGAATAGCCTGGTGATGTAAAGTACGGTATAGGAAATGGAGTAGCCAAAGAACTTATAGGTATGACCCATGGACATGAATATGTAGTGGGGATTGCCTGAAGGAGTAGGGGGTGCTAGATGGAGAGTGGAAAAGGGGGAAATTGAGACAATAAAATTATATTTTATTGAGTATAATACTATATTCAATAAAACATAATTTAAAGTATTGAATAAGGGGAAAAAAAGGTGATTTTACTTTGGGGAAAAACCCAAAGTAGGCAGGGTGCCAAATCTGGGCTGTAGGGGGGTTCAGTCACCTGTGTGATTTGATGTTTAATCAAAAGACTCTGCACAAGACATGATGCATAAGCAGGCACATTATTGTGATGAAGCTGCCAATCACCAGTCGCCCATAGTTGTGCCTTCTAAATCATCCAAATACTTTCCGTGGAGGAATGTTTAAGCTTAACATTAAATTGGGTGAGGATTCATTACTCTATTTGCTCAGTCATTTTGAATGCAATGGCCACACAGTACACATGCTCACACAATGGCGTCTACCACTCCCACTGACCAGTACAGTGAAGTCATCATTGTTCACACATGTGCATTCCAGTGCACTCTCCTTGGCTGCCAGGTTACATTGATGTTGTGCAAACCATTATTGTTGTATTAACAATGGTTGAGCTTTTTTTGGACAGACTTTATACATATCCTGATAACAAGTAGCCTGAAAGCAAATAGTATGACCTCAAAGAAGTTACTAATACTGATTCCAAAGAGAAAGCCAAGTAGAGTTTCTATTTCATACTTTTATTTCACAAATACAGACATTATTGATTATTTATTAATGTTATATAAGCAATGCACTCTGGACTTTTATCTTAGTGGCAAGAGAGAAGGTGACATGCAGGGTAGAGCAAAAGTAGGTCTACAGTTGTGAGGTAACTACACAGTTTATTTTTGCATTATTATTTATTAATTATTGTATTATTTTTCTATATGAACAACTGTAAACTTACTTTATCCCCACCTAGTATATAAATTTAAAAATCATGACACAATAATACATTTAAATTTTTTATTTCAAATGTATAGAAAATCTCAATTCATAATTTAAGAACAGTGAAAATAGACACAAAAATTACAGGGTCATTCTTTGGGTTTTACATCATTTTTACTGCATTTGCAATACTAGTAACTGATGGAACACTCTTGATGCATTTCTGTACTGTGTACATATATTTTATTCAATCAGTGTTAGTTTTTTAGTGGCATATTTTTGAACTAATATTTTCACTTTTTCCATTGGTGCTTTTTAAAAGACAAAGATGGGTACTGTGTTATAGGTTTATTTATAATATACAAAATTAATAATATCTGTCTTATAAAAGCCTATGTTTAGTGACCTGAAAAATTGACTTGACAGTGACCAGATGATGTAAAGTAATTCAGCCAACTATTCTTTATTAATATCAATTGTTATTACAAAATTTCATTGCTTAAGTTTTTGACAGTCTTCTCCCATACATTAGATGTTTAAAGAAACATATTACTACAAAAATATTCAGAGCAAGAGAAGCAGTGCTGTCTATAATCACTCTTTTACACTCCTCCTCCTGCACTTGGCAGAATATCTTGGGCTAGGTACTCTTTTTCCAGTCCCTGATGTGGCATGGGGCTCTAAACCATAAAAAGTTCATATTCCATTAAGTTGTTCCTTGATGTGCAAAAATAAAAAGGCTGATTTTATCCAGATAAAATTGAACTTGGTTTTAACTGGAGAGCCAACAAACTACAGTTTTATTTTACTGGCTGGTTGGACCCAACCACATGTATTTATGCTTAGGGTAATAGTCATCTTCAAAGTCAATCATTGTTTTGTTTAAAAATCCATAATTTTTAGCCCTGGATGGTGTAGCTCAGTGGATTGAGCATGGACCTGCAAACCAAACAACTTCATGAAGGCACAAAGATTAGATATGTGAATTTTACCCTTCTTCATATGTGGTTCTGTTCTTATCTATTTTACTGCCTTTTTTTATTTATGTATTTAAAAACTTAGTACTTCATATTTTTATCTTATTCTTTTTCATAGATAATTCCCTTTAGCATTTCATGTAATAAGGGCTTGGTGATGATGAACTCCTTTAACTTGACCTTATCTGGGAAGCACTTTATCTGTCCTTCCATTCTAAATAATAGCTTTGCTGGATAGAGTAATCTTGGATGTAGGTCCTTGCCTTTTATGACTTTGAATACTTCTTTCCAGTCCCTTCTTACCTTCAAAGTTTCTTTGAGAAATCAGTTGATAGTCTCCTGGGAACTCCTTTGTAAGTAACTCTCTTCTTTTCTCTTACTGCTTTTAAGGTTCTCTCTTTATCTTTAACCTTTAGTATTTTAATTATGATGTACCTTGGCATATGCTTACCTGGTTCCAAGTTTCTTGGGGTCTCTCTGAGCTTCCTGGACTTCTGGGAATCTATTTCCTTTGCCAGATTAGGGAAGTTCTTCTTCTTTATGTTTGCAAATAAGTTTTAAATTTCTTGCTCTTCCCCTTCTCCTTCTGGCACCCCTATGATTCAGATGTTGGAATGTTGAAAATTGTCCCAGAGATCCCTAAGCCTCTCCTCATTTGTTTGAATTCTTGTTTCTTCATTCTGTTCTGGTTGAAAGTTTATTTTTCCTTCTGCTCCAAGCCATTGATTTGAGTCCTGGTTTCCTTCTTGTCACTGTTGGTTCCGTGTACATTTTCCTTTATTTCAATTTTCATAGATTTCACTTTTTCCTGATTTGAGACAGTAAAATGACAATAAACTAAAAAGCGTCAACAACTGAACTTAAAAAAAAAACAAAAATAAAAGAACTAAGCAAACAACTAGAACAGGAACAGATTCACAGAAATAGAGATCACATGGAGAGTTACCATAGAGGAGGAGGAGAGGGTAGAATGAGAAAAGGCCTAGGAAACAGAAGCATAAATGGTAGGTACAAAACAGACAAGGGGAGGTTAAGAATTGTATGGGAAATGGAGAAGCCAAAGAACTTATATGTATGACCCATGGACATGAACTAAGCTGGGGAATGCTGGTAGGAGGGGGATACAGGGCAGAAGGAAAAAAATTGGACAAATGTAATACCATAATAAATAAAATGTATTAAAAATAAGAAGTATAAATAGGTACTTACAGAATAGCCATGGGGATGTAAAGTACAGTATAGGAAATAGAGTAGCCAAAGCACTCAAGCCCATGGCCCATTGATATAAACAATGGTGTGGGGACTGCCTGCCTGAGGGGGTGGGTGGTGCTAGGAGGAAGAGGGTAAGGAGGAAAAATTGGGAAAACTGTAACAGCAAAATCAATAAAATATAATTTTTAAAAACTTAGTACCTTCCACAAGTAATAGGGAGATGAGATTAATTACCATTTCCTTTTTCACAGAGTTAAAAATCCAGTATTTATATTTCTGTGTGCAGGGCTGGAGTAGTGCTGTGAAACTCCAATTTATTAGCTCCTTCTTTTGCCATTCAAATTCAAAACAGAATAGAACAAAACAAACATTTTTGATGTCTTTCTATTGAGCTTATATACACACTCAAAACCAATTGCTTCCCCTTTCACTGTGCAAAACAATATTTCCCTGCTTCATATGTTGTACCCCCAAATGTTTATACTCCATAACATCATAATATTCAGTATATAAATTGCTCTCCTTTAGGGTGTAATAGAATACTATCTTTTTAAAAATCACAATCATTGCTAAACTACAAAGCTAAAGCTAAAGTCTTTCAAGCCCACTGACCAAGTATGACATCAAGTTCAGGAAAAAACGGAAGAGCAACAATGCTCCCCTGTGTCACTATGGTCCTAGTGCTGTTTCTTTTGTGCCTACTATTTAATTATAAAGCAGAATCAATATGCTGTTTTAATTGTATATACTGTAGAACTAAGTACCTAATAGATTGCACTGAAACTTCCAATGACTTCTTAAAGGATTAAAAAATCTTCATAATGAAAACATCTATATATCTAATAAACTGAATGTTTCTAATTCTATAAACAAATTGATTGTCCTTATTTTGCCCTTATACAGGGAACAGCTGAGCACTGTACTTCCTATGCTAATACTTTCTTCCTAGAGATGGTTAATAGCACACCATTTAATCTTTGTTAGGGTCACTGAATTTTCCTAATTATTTTACCTGCCCCTTGTGTAGTATAAAGGTGATTTACTCACATTTCATTTCACATATTCATAAATCGCTTTTATTCTTCTCTTTTAGATTATTTTTTACGATTTTATTTTTAAAAGGTGTAACAGTATAATATGTAGTTAACAACATGCAAAGGGACAGTGAACTGTTCTGTGAATGCCATATCAGAGAGTTATTTATTGTTCTCTGGAGACATAAGTTAAATTCTAAGTCAACACATGTAAAATAGTTTCTGGTACATAGTATTTATTCAAAATCATAAGTATGTTCTTTTTAAAAGTTTTCCTAAGGAGAGTGACAAATAGAAAAGAAATATAGAAAAAAAAACAATTATTGTTATCTGAGTAAAAACAGTCATCAATAACAGGAAAAGTTGTGATTGCTTTCTGTTAGCAAGATAAATCTATTGGTGGCATTATTTGTTAATCCTGGACTAAATGGCCAGCTATGGTTCAGTCATAATAAAAGATTTATCAAGAGAAAAAAGGTGTAACAATATAGCCAACAAAACTGTAGTAGGATAATAGTAAATTTGGAAATGATAGGCTGAAGGATGGAGGAATATAGAACAGCAAACCCTAAATCTTGCTGAATAATCTCTCTGCTGTCATGTTTTTCGCTAGCCCATTGTTAAATATTTTTTCAAATGTTTTAGAGGAATGCATGTCACAAAACAGTAAAAGTGGGGAGGTAAATAGAGAGTTATACTCTTCGAACTGTATAAATTCTTATGTTCATTTATTTATAATATTAAAGTAAAATTATATATATATATAAACCTTTATAATGAAAACATCTACTTTTGTCAAAGTCATCAATTTAAAAATAAAAAGAACTTTAAGAGATAATAAAAAAGAAATCTTGGAACATATATGTTACGAGACATTTTCTAAAATTATATATTTTTAAAGTTTTCAAACAAGATGTGGTTTTAGATATCATATATATTGTATTTCATTTAACTAATTTTACAACTCAATTTTTAAAATCCTTGTTCAAGTACAGTTGTCTCCAATTTCACCCCACCCTTGCTCCCCACTCCACACATCCCCTCCTCCCACCCTTGAACCTACCCCCTTTGGCTTTGTCCATCTGTCCTTTATACATGTTCCTTGATGGCCCTTCCACTATTTTCCCCTATTATCTCTCTTCCCCTTGCCCTCTGGTTACTGTCAATTTGTTCTTCATTTCAATGTTTCTAGTTATATTTTGCTTGCTTGTTTTGTTGATTAGGTTCCACTTATAGGTGAGATCATATGGTATTTGTCTTTCACTGCCTGGCTTATTTCACTTAGCATAATGTTCTTCAGATCCATCCATGTTGATGGGAAGGGTAGGAGCTCTGTTTTTAAAATTAAAGTTCAGGGAAATTCTCACTTGAACATCGTGTAGCTTGCCAAAAGCAGAACAAGGTTTAATACTTCACTTGTTGCATTTCACACTGCTTTCAATTACTAAAATGAAAATTGTTTTTCCACCATATCATTTAGTTACACTTAGTTACAATTACACTGACTTAAAATTAATGAAGAAAATAGGACAGGCAGCACTAAGGACTTCTGCTTGTATCTCACCAAAGAATGATGCCTGGGAGGGAGCACATGAAGTGTGGCAACTTCCAACCACTAGTGTGCAGTCAGGTAAAGGAGGTGGATGAGATTTGGTGCAATGTGGATCTACATAGGGTCTCTCTCTCTCCCTTTCTCAGCGACTACTCTTTTTTTTTTTTTTTTTTCCTTTCAGACTCATTGCCTCAAGGGACGCTGGCCACTTTCCTAAATGACATGGCTGATCATCTCAGAGTATTTGATTCCCTTGTTTACAAAAGTTTAAGAGACACAGACAAACCATTCACAACATAGCAAATCATTTGGAAAAATGATTTGAATCAGCATAAGTATTTTACTCGATTTCAGTCAATAAATTTCAAGAAACTTTTCTGTATCCTCTAAGAAAGAAGCTCCTGCTTTGAGGAATAATCTAACATACTGTAAAAGACAGTCTCTAATCTCCGGATATATTCGTCAATCCTGACTTGTCACAGTCTAAGACTACAATTATCTTTAGGGCAGAGACAAGATGATTGCATCAGAAATGTGTGAGAACATTATAACTCCTTACCTCTTCACAATGCAAAATTCAGTTTTATAAATAAACACATCTTTTAACATATATATTAAGCCATTTTAGATCCTATGTGACTTTAGCTTAATCCAACCTGATACCTTGAGAATTCAGATTCTAGAAATAGAAATTAACATGAGCAAAGTCATGAGGATCAAACCACATGGGAGCATGTTTGTGGAGTAACCGCTATGCAGTTTTTCAGATGTTTTTCTGAAGTACACAAGAGAGCTACATTTAAAATTTATAGCTAAAAAGTAAAGCTCAGATCATAGTGTTAGGGCATCAAGTGCTAGTCTCAAGATTACAAAGAACATTTAATAGATTATGAGCGGCCTTGGAAGTTTTGATCAAAGGAGTTACATTAACCATCTTGATATTAAAATGCCACTGTGACATGCCAGATAGGCTAGAGAGAATAAATCAAGAGATTATTGTAATATTTTGACAATTTATAATAAGAGCCTGACTTTGCATGGTTTTTAATTAAATGAAATGTAAAAATTTATGGGGGAAAGTAGCTTGATTTCTGATTCAATGTGCTTTACTCTTTTCTCTACAGCAAAGAAATGGCCCTTAGATAGGGGCCCACCTAGATAGATGTCTGGCAGTGCTGTCACAGCATTTTATGTTAGAATATTGCTGCAAGCATTAAAATAGACTCTGATTAATATAAGAATGGTTGATTGGATGGACATTTGAGCAACTCAGAGAATCAGATAAATAATTTCAAAATAATACTTGAGTAATAACAAAGACTAGACAACTGTGGAATGGTGAACAATTTCTAGTGTCGAAGCATCAGAGATGATTTCACATATTTCTTTTGTTTCAATTATTATGTACTCAATATTCAAATTCTTTGTAAAGTAAGTATGGCCTTTCTTACTTGGTTTCATTGCTCTGTTAGGGGATTGGAATCAAGTTACTGTGAATAAGCAAATTCTTCAAAAGGGCTGTTATCAAAACAGTGAGACTGGAGTATGAGGCAAACATGATAATCACATGAAAACAGTTCTTACAGCACATTTCTATTTTAATAAAGTAAGCCAGATACTACCAAGTTTTATAGTGGCTTTAACTCAAAGTAATGTGTAGATAACATATAATATTTTAAGCATTTTTTGTAAGAAAGGCACAAAACTGACTAATAAATGATTTAACATAATTTTCATGGACAAAGATATATTTTTCCAAAGAAAATCTAACTTTTTCAAAGAAAATCTAATTTTTTAAAAATTCCCTCCTCTGGTTTAAATAGGATGCTTTAAATATCTGCTTATACTCTAGCATAAATAACTATGTCACTTCCCATTTTTCAAAAATGGCTTTTTTTAGCATTAGCTTTAAAATAACGTAAATTTAGTGATTTCTGGAATAATCAGAGCCCAGAGAGGAATCATGATAATATGTATCACAACTTGGAAAATTTTGTAAGTGCTTCCACAAATTTTAAAGATGTAGGATTAAAAAGCCCTTCAGAGTTTCAATTTTATTTTTGCAACAATTTATTCATGTAAAACACTGATATTGAATCTATATGTTTTAGCAAGAAATACTTTTAAAAATAAAAAGTGCTCTTGACTTGAGTGTTCAACAGGAAGTTCCATCAAGTCCCTCAGCTTCAATGCAAATCTGCTTTTGCATTTTGAGGATGTATAACATAAAGAATATTTAGAATTATGCTGGTATAATCATGATTTTCAATCAAAATATTTAATACAGTCAAACCACATAACAATTGTCAGGTTGAAATGTGTTTCCCACAAAAAACAATTTTGAGTCCTAACCATGTTTGTTAGTCATCTTTTTCTGTAACAACAAACAACCCAAAAATATCAGTATCTTTTAATACATTATTTCTCTTTTTTTTCACTTCGAGATGCAAAATAAAGGAGTAGAAGATTTCTGGAATAAAAGAGATGGTTAGAAACATCCATTGCCTTTTGGAGTCTCTATTCAGAGATGGGACTTCCACCTACATTAAGTTGCATGAGAAAATCTCAAAACTTGGAGACAGAGATGCATATGCTATTTATTAGAAGCACTGTAATGGCCTGAACATATAATTTTATCAGATAGACTAGAATTAGTAGAACATTATTTAAATTCGTCTTTGGATCATGAATGTGTATTTCCTTCAGATATACAGAATGCATTGAATTTCCCTCACCAAAATAACTCAAGGCACTTAGAGCATCAGACATGAAGTCCAAAAATCCATGACCTATATAATGTGCAAATATGACTTCTATTAATCCAAATAACCAGGATATATTAACTGTGATCCACAACCTAGGATAATGGGAGAGGCTAAACATGACCATCACCTCCATTCAAAAGGAGAAGGAATAAAAGACACAAAGCTCTCCCTCATGCATAACAATTCTGAAATACCACTTGGAAAATTGATGTCCCAGTGATTTTTTTCATAGAGAATATATTTTGATCAAATATTGATTTTATTACTGGGGTGTAGTGGCCCATAATTCATGGCATCCTCAACTGTGAGCCCCTTTCTGTTTCCTTCTTGTCTTTGTCTTATGAAGGTAATAGAGAAAATATTATAGTGAGAAAATTAATCAATGAACTTGAGGACCTGTAGAAAGCTGGAACCAAAGGTGAGTATATATAGTCAGTTATCAATAGCCATTATCTCTTTAGTCCAGGCTGGGTTTTTCACATACACATATGTGTATGTGTGTGTTTGTGTGTAATTATTGTAGCTTCACAGTAAATTTTGAAATTGAGAAATGTGAGAGTCCTCCACATAAAAAGTAACAATTGAGCATTGACCTTAATTTAGCAATGTTGCTAAATTCATTTTTATTTTAAATAATTTATAGATTCATTTTTAAACATACACAATGATTATATTTTCAAATAATAAATAGATATAATATTTGCTGGTGATTTAATATATGTCTTCTTCAGTTTATAGGCATTATATTTACTTATAATTTGCTAAGGTATTTAATTTTCTAATGAATAGATATTGAATATTATCATGTGTTTTGTTGCACCTATTGAGATAAAACATCATTTATATTTTTACTCTGTTAATACAGAAATTATATTATATAATTTTAAAATATTAACACAAACATGCATTCTTACAGAATCACACTTTGGTTGTGTTTTTCATACTGTTTATATATTGGTATCATTTAGTTTCAGAATCTTTTGCTTATAATCATCTCTGTTTGAGTGAGATAAGCTTTATTACAATGTCCTTGTTATGTTTTGGTATAAAATGTTATACTGGTCTCATGAAAACAGTGGAAGTGTTCCTCTTTTCTGTGGAAAATTTTGCAAAATATTTATGTCATTTCTTTCCTAATATTAGTAAATACAAATGGATAGAACATCTACCTTAAAAGAGGGGATTTTCTATATTTTTAAAATGTAATTCTTACTTCTGATAATTAATTTTCTGAAATCATTATTAAAGATTTTAATTTTATATTTAGAAAATAAGCAAAAATAAGGCAACAATAGCGAGCATTTAACAGGCTGAAATTGACTGAGATAGCGACATTGTACTAAGTTGTGACAGAAGAAGTAGGTATTGGCTGGCAATGGGTGTGTGCTGGGGAGAAACAGAAAGCACCTTTGCAACCCACCCCACCCTCAAGCTGGGCCTAGACAGCAAGGCTGGCTATGGTGAGAAAGTAGAGTGAATAGGCAGCAGGAGTTCAATAATGCAGGGACTTATAGGCCATGTTAAGGATTTGGGATTTATCTTAACATCAGTAGAAGACCTGCTCACACTACCAGAGGAAGTTTTCTGAACTCTGACCTATAGCCACTCCTCTTTGAGGGCACTTCTAGTGATTATACTCTCAGAATAAATTCCAAATTTTTAACCATTTGATCAAGTTTCTCTGTGATCAGGAACTACCCTGTATTTTCATATGTTTCTTTTGATCTTCTATGTATCTTTTACTCTAGTCAAATATATACATCCTATGCAGCAAACACTATCCCACCAAGTGTCCTTTTCATACCATTTCCTCTGCATGAAATGTCCTTCCATCTCTTTCTGACCTTACCCCTCTGGCAAATACCTTCCCCTATACTATGGCTTAATTCAAAGGTCATCATCTCCAAGAAGCCTTTCAAATCCCTTCCAAACCTACAGGATCTCTCAGGACTCTGAACTTGGCTGCAGCACAGTACTTCTCCTAGTGTAGTGTTCATGTTCTGCCTCATGTTATTTGACTATTTTTCTTCTCTCCTGTATGTAATTTAAAAAGAAAGGAAAGAAGGGACGGAGGGAAGCAGAGAAAGAGGGAGAAGGGAGGAAGGAAGGAAAGAAGAAAGGAGTAGGAAGGAAGCAACAAAGGAAAGAAGAAATGGAATAGGAGGTGACACCAGTGACCACTTAACAGACCGGAACTGACTAAGGTGGTAATTATTCAGGATCACACATCATGTTTTTAACAGTTTTCATAGCAAGTAATTGTGACAGCTGTACTGGGACATGATTTCATTTAAAAAGGAACATATGGTCTGGCTCATCTTAGCCTGTATGGGAAGGAGATATATGCCTATAAGTAGAATGGGAGAGATCAACTTAGACATCTCATTACGTTAAATACTTGTTTCTCCTACACATACACTGATAATGTGTAGGCAGCTCTAACTCAGTTGACAGAAATCTGCAGGGATATTATTACTGCAGCAAGTTGTATCTTGGAATAATAAATAATTACCATAGCAACATCATGTTTGCACAATGGCTGAAATGAAAAAGGCAGTAGAAAGACTGCCACTTTTGGCATTTTATACATATAATAATTGAAGGACATGAAGTTTTAACACCATCAAATTATTTTTCTTATTGAAAGTACCTTGTTATTGAAGTCACCAGTCACTCAAGCACATGAGAATATTTGTGTCACTGAACTTAGGAAAACATTCTGTTCAGATATTTTTCTTTTGAAGAAACATATTAAACAAATCTGCTTTTATAATTTTATACAAATTAATTAAAGTAATGAAATTTTAAAAAGAACATGTAGAGTCAAAATTCTTAACTCTCTGTGTTCTACAAACAGAGTTTCACTAATCATTATGCATATTAAAGAGGCTACTTTTATGGAGAGAGTATGGCAACTCATTTAAGAGACTGACACCAAATACCTCTACTGAGAAAAATGCACTTTAGCTATTTTGTATAAAACTTTGAAAAAACTGAAATTTGCTGTATCCTAATAGCAGTAAAAAAGAACATTTCATTGAATCAAAGAGAAGCAAATAATTTTTCTATGTAATTCTCTAGCAGCGGCAGAGGATCTTAGCAATGTTCTTTTGAAAAAATTGTAAAACATTAAATTTGTTTTAACATAAAATGTGAGTTATGACACTATATAATGAAATTCTTAATTATCTCTGATTATTGATATATTTCCTCATCTTTTAATCCTCAAATATAATAATTTACTTACCAGCAAGAAATAATTTAATCATTTTCATTTAACTGCTGGCTTAAGTTACCTTCATTTGAGTTATGTAAAATTTGAGTGGTTAAACATTGTTCACCTTCTTAACTTATTACAGGGTTCAACAAACATAACTTTAGTAAAAGTAATCTAAATCTATGTCATAAAAATTTAATGCTGAGTATAAGGGATAATTAAAATGTTAATTATTATATTATAATAATACAACAGAAATATGTTATATTAAACATATGTTAAAATAAGGTTCTATTGTATGTTACAAATAGTGGTTATAAGGATTAGATGGCAGGATATAAAGAACACTTACTAAACATCCTTGGTTCATATATTAGAAATATAAGTGATATAGGGGATCCAAGAAGGCACAGGAATAAATGGAAGCTACACTAACCTCCTCCTAAGACCAATCTGAAATTACAACTAAATTGTATAAAAATTATCCAAAATAATCAACTGAGCAATAACTGGAGAGAAGACATAATCACAGATGGACAGAAGAAACCACTTCTCCACAATGTGACTGGTATGGAATGCATAGGAGATCTGAGAGGTCTGTCTGGATTTCCATGGTTAGTAGCTGAAGTGCTAGAGGGAAATTTCAGCTGCTGGAAGTTTCCCATGGAGAAGTGTGTGGTCTAAACTTCAAGCTGGGCTCCCAAACTTACAGCACCCAAGCCTGAAAGGAACCCAGATAACATCCAACTGTGAAAAGTGGAAGGGTTTCTATCTTCAAGGGAGAGACAAAGAAAGACTATTAAAGGGCTAATGCACACAATTTCATTTGCAGCCCCTTACACTTGGCTCTGGCAAAGGGTGGGGGTGCAGAGTGAACTAGAGATGCTTGAGGAGAGTCTGGAGATGGTGGCTATGTGGAAAGACCTGAAGGAACAGCTGTCAGCATCCCTGTGCTGAGTCATTTCCCATACTGCAGGAGCCATCCTGCTCAGGCAGAGCAGTTCCCTCCAAGTGGCATCAACCTGGGAGGAAACAGTAGACCCACTAATAGGTATTACTCTGCCCCACCCTGTGGTCTTTAAGCCTGACTGCTGATTACAGATTGATTAGATTAACAACTGAAGAAGACAGCCACAGACAGTGGATCTCTGGTGATCTTAAATAGGCTGACTAAGGCCAGACTGGGACCATCTAACATCACAAGGGGCAGATCCAGAAACAAAAGATGTGCACTTGTACAATAGAATACAAGAAGTTGTGGCTGGAGTGACTCTCAGTCAGCCAGCTGGATGGAAGGACCCACAAAAAATGACTCAACAATAACCAAAACCCAAATGCAACCACAGAGCCCAAATAAATGGCATAAAGGATATCCCAAAATCATCAAGTTCAGGAGATCAAGGAGACTGCACCGCTGAATCCCACAGGTCTCCTACCATAGACGGTCACACCACAGAGACAGGTAGTCAAAGCGGATCAACCTAAGGAGCAGAAAGAAAACAAGAAGAGTCACCTAAAGTGAGAAGAAAGAGAAACAATCTCCAAACAAAAGGAAAGGAGGAATCCTCAGAGATAATTCTAAAAGAAACTGAGGCAAGCAAACTATCAGACATTGAGTTCAAAATAATGGTTATAAGAATGCTCAATGAGCTCATTGAGAACTATAAAGGACTTCATAGAAGCCACAAGGAATTTATTGCAAATTATACCAGCATGAAGAAAGACACAAACTTTCAACAAGGGCCAGGAAGAAATGAAGAATGCAATATCTGAAATGAAGAATACAGTACAAGGAATTAAAATCAGGCTAGATGAAGCAGAGAATCAAATCAGAGAGCTGGAAGACACATAGAAAATAAATTCCCAGATAGAGCAACAAAACAAAAAAGACTAAAAAAGAATGAAGAGAGTTTCAGAGAGCTGCAGGACAACACGAAACCTAATAATATTCGTATCATAGGGATACCAGAAGGAGAAGAAGAGGAGCAAGGGAAAGACAACCTGTTTGAAAAAGTAATGACATAAAACTTCCCTAACTCGATGAGGGGAAAAGTGTTGGGAACCACTCTGCCTGGTTTCAGGAGTTGTAACCACCCCTCTATGGCTAAGGCTGAGTGAGCGACCTCTGGACTGTGAGCCACTGAGGAAACAAAGCTTATCTCCCTGGCAAGAGCACTGCCTCTGCCATATCTGCGCCCCATTACCTGGTCAGTTAGTCAGAGACTAAGGATAAAACCCCTCAGAGGAGGGGCAACCCAAGCCAGACAGGATCATGTGGGAGGCCATCAAGGAAGGACCCGGGGGGCTGCAGCAAAGAGGGGGCAAAGGACCCTTGCCCCCCAGCTATTTTGACATAGCCTAAGTCCCCTTTTTGTCTGGGAGAAGTGCTTCCTGGCTCTAATCTGCTTAAGCCTGAATCTATTAAGAGGGGGTGTGCAGCCCTCTGCCACCTAGAGCGGGTTCCAGGGTGATCGGGCATAAGAAAGAATTAGTAAAGTCCTGTGAAGCCTGCTTTGCTAAGAGTGCTTTTTCATTCATATGATAAGGGTGTGGGCAGGAAATGAGTATGTCTCCTAAAGTGTTTGCAACCCCCTTACCTGACAGACACTGACTCAGATTAAGCCCTCAGGTTCCTTTGATATGTTATCTGTTATCTTTGATCCTTGGTGCCTGACATTGATTGATGAGCTTCACCTGTTTTCCTGTGTGTTATGAACCTAATAAATACCATTTGAGGTAAGGACTTGGGGGCCCTTCTCCCTTGAGAGAAGCTAGCCACATTTCCTCCCCAAGCAGCTCATGTCTTGGTAGCATTATTTTCATCCATGGTGG
>PVKM010029262.1:0-17864 GCA_004027735.1 Carollia perspicillata | reverse complement strand
TAATCCACCTCTTAGGTGCTGGGTCGAGCTGCTCCCCATTTCTGAAAAGAGGCACTAAGCCAGCAAACCCATCCTGGGCGGTTTCACCATGGAGGGATCCCTGCACTCTTCAGAAGGTTCATCAGTTGTCTCAACCCTTGGAGGAGCCCCAAAGCAGTCTACACACTCCTGCCCCCACCAACTCCCCCACAGGCCAGCTCTGGCCCAGCCCAACAAAGGTGGTACCCATTCTTCTTTGACTTCTACAAAACGTCCCCGGACTGCAGAACTCTCTCTTTTTTCTTCTCTCTAGAAGCTACTTTAGGTTTTTCTTCAAAATAAGGTGGGCGGTATCCCTTCCCTGGGCCTCAGTTTCCCCATTTATACAATGGGGGAATGTCTGCAGGTTTTAAGGCCCCTTGAAACCCTGACGCTGCTTTGGTTCTAAGCAGTTTCATCCACAACTTAAGGGTGAAGTGTTTACAAGCTCTCTTGGCTCACTCTGTGAGTCATAGCAGCTGCTTGGAGAGAACGTCTTTCTCCATATTTTTTCTTCCAACAGGCAAAGTGACAATTTAGATAACAGTATTGTAATAATTAAAAATCAGCAATAGTGAATCCTGAGTTCTGTAAGCCCGTCCCTAGGCAAAGGACTTTATGTAACATTTTTTTTTACTTCGTCCAGACCACAGTCCTAATAGAGAAGGCACTATTTACACCCCCATGTTGTTGATGGGGAGCTGGAGGCTCAGAGGGCTAGGAGACCGAGGGCCCAAGGTCACACAGACGACATACGGCACAGCGGGAACCGAGGCTCAAAGCTCAGAATCATTTTTCCTTCTCCTGCCCAAGAAAGAAGTCTCTCCTCCTCTTCCATTGACCCTGACATGTGATGGAGAAGAAGATTAGGAGGAGAAACACATTGTACCCGTGTGCGTTTGAAAGGAGTTAGATCCTCAAGCTGTTGTGTAAGGCAAGAGGTGTCAACAATCAGAGTGGCCTCCGAAAATCCCTCAAGAAGGTGCCGAGTTGGAGCCCTTCACACCCCTCTCTAGGGTCAAGGATGGTCAGGTTTGCCTCCAATATCTGAATGGATGGCTGCTTTTTAAAGCAAGCAGCAGACAAGGAAGTCGACGTATGTTTAGGGACTGTTGATATGAACAAAATAATAACAGCATCTACCACTTAGATAGTGCTTACACATGTTTAATCTACTCAATGACTCTATTGACAAGGTACATGCTATCATCTCCTTGGGCCTAGAGGACACACGCTGGCATCATGGCCAGCGTCCCTGAGGGTGGGCCTGGAGAGAGCCTCGAGGAGGCCTGGAAACCAGCATGAGTCATTTAGATGCGAAACTCTGGGATCCCAGTGCTTAGAGGTGACCCAGAAAGGGAGATGCGGGCTCCAGGTGGCCGCATGACTCCTTGGACTCCTTGTTGTCAGACCCTCACCCCACTGAAAGCATGAGGCCTGGGGCAGAGGCCCCTGCCGCCCAGGTCCGTAGGCAACTCCCTCAGAGTGAACTGGATTCCTTTCACGTAGTGGTTCCCAGCTACAGCCAGTTTTGCCCCCAAATTTGGCAGTCAGGAGACATTTGGGTTGTCGCAATTGGGGATGGTGGTGTTATCGGCATCTAGTAGATGGAGGACAGGGATGCTAGTAAACATCCTACAGTGTACCAGACCAGCCCCTACAATAAAAAATCATTTGGCCTAAAATGTCAACAAGCGCCCAGGTTGAGAAATCCCGCCTTAAGGGACTAGCACGTGTGATAGGGTTTCCTTCCATGAGTACCTAGTTCTCCTCCACCACCACCAAAGGAAAGTCACTGAGAGCAGAGACGCTATGCAGATGTACAAGGAAAAACAGCTGGGAGACTTGGGGATAGGGAAGGAGGGAAGTCACATCATCTAAGGTGACACAGACGAAATTCCAGAATAAATTCAGGCTGAGAGAAAATTAGGAAGTAGAGGAAGGAGTTTCTGAGATATGTTGCCATGGCTGATGAGTTAAATCTCTTTCTCGCCCCTCAAGACATAGAAGTCAAGATCGCAAATTCCTCTGAAATTCCTTTGGACCTCTGCTGGACCACTTCTGCACACCACTGTGTGGAAACAGCCGTGCGCAACCGGCATTTATGAAGCCAGCGTAGGGTTTGAAGAACCACTTTCAGATCAGTCTCTGAACCATGCCGTCTTCAAGGAAGCATTTAAAGTGTGACTATAAAGTAATGTGCTTTTTTTTTACATGAACAACCAAATTTATATATCTGAATGAGGATCGTCTTTGTACATTTGTTTTAGAGACTCTGGCATTGCTTTGGGGGAAATGTTCAGTATCAAGTGTCTCCAGGACGTGTTACAACATACCTATTGAAGCTTTATTGGGATAATCAATCAAATCTTCCCCCCATCTTCTAAAATAACTGAGAATATAAAGCAAACATATCATGAGCATGAAAATCACTTGCATGAGAGGTGACATGAGTAGAGCCGTGTGAAAACAGAGCCGAAGTAGCCAGTTCAGAGACACCGCCCTTCACACCTCATTTCCCACACTGGACTAAACTGCCACCTTCTGAGAAGTCAGTAAGAATGAAAACATCCTGTTTGTAAGGACTGATGGATGACCTTGGACTTCATGATGACCAATTCACTAACCAATCAATGAAGTATAAATAAATCTAGCCTTTTGCCGGTAGACGAATCTCAAGCCAATGAACTCTTCTTTAAAACAACTTACCTCACTTTTCCCCCTTTTTCTCATAAAAACCCTGGGCCCCACTCCCGGAGGAGGGGACACTATTTGGCCTTCTGCCTGAATCTCTACCCCCAGAATCACGGTTCCTTTGATCCCAAATGAATGCTTTTCCTTTGATCATCACCGCCTAGGTATTTTGCTTGACACTTGGAAGACTTTTAAAAAATACCAGTGCTGGGACCTTAGCCCAAGAGATTCTGTTGATTGGTATGGGGGTGAGGGTCTGGATGTTTTCAAATGCCCTCCAGGCGATTCACACATTAGATACACTGTGCTAGATGCAAATCAAAATATTAGTTGGATTGCAGAAAGGGGCCTGACCCTACTATGTGCTCTTCTCTAATTAAACTTCTCTGGCCTGCAGGGTAAAGCCTGACCAGCAGGCTCACTACAGGAGTGACCGAGAATGCTGCTTATTGTGGGCGGGTTCGTCCCAGAGAGCGGGGAGGGGGACTTTCGACACCTTAATCTTGTCCATCAGTGGACCATGGACCTGCAGATCCAAACTCACCTAGTTCCCACTTGGGCAAGTCAGTTCTCCCTGGGAAGACTGAATAAAGGATAGAAGAGAATAAATAGAATAATAAAAGAGAGCCCAGAAGTACTGCTTTAGGGCTTGGGCAGGCAACCTTTTTCCATAAAGGGTCAAATAGTAAATACTATGGGCTATAGTCTGGGTCACAACAACTCTGCCATAGTAGCAGAAAGCAGCCACAGATAACATGTGAGTGGGCATGGCTACGTGACAAATGAAAATACGAGTATTTGGTCTCTGCCCCCACTTCCTGGCAGAGCTCCAAAACCTTTGTAATTTCCTGAGTGACAGGGGTAAGAAGAGCATCTTTTGTTACTTTTGGTCTTAGTCCCTGGTTCACAACACAAGAGCTTCTAGGGCCCTTGGATTCTTAAGAGTGATAAGAATATCTTCTGGCCCTGGCTGGGTGGCTACGTTGGTTGGAACACTGTCCTGTACACTAAACGGTTTCAGGCTTGATTCCTGGTCAGGGCACATATCTAGGTTGTGGGTTTTGTCCCCAGTCAGAGCATATATGGGAAACAACCAGTCGATGTTTCTCTTTCTCTTTTTCTCTCCCTCCCTCCCTCTCCTTCTCTCTCGAAAATCAATAAACATAGCCTCTGATGAAGATTTTTTAAAAAAGAGTATCTTTTATATGCTAATGAGATGACTGGTGGTTGGGGTCTCCAGACACTTTCAGGACACAGGCTGGTTGCCAGAAATACCAAGACATGATTAGAGGCTGACACTTTCAGCCCCAACCCCAACCTCTGGAGAGAGGAGAGGGGCCAATGCTTTCGTCAGCCATGCCTGCGTAATGGTTTTCTCCATGTGCGTATGTTACACTTCAACAACACAGTCAACTTTAAAAAACAAACGAATGGAACTAACACCTGCCACTTACCTTGACAGGCATGAAAAAAAGTGAATTGAGAGAGAGAGGGATGGATGGATGTGTGATAAAGAAAATGGCAACATTTCATTGTAGAATCCACGTGGTGGGAACAGAGGGGTTGACTGGATAATTCTTTCAGGTTTCTTTTTTAAGTTTCTTCAAAAAATGTTGGGATCCTAAAACCCAAACACACAAACAGCCAAACAGCTCAACTGTCCTACTTTTATAGCCTTTAGTTGCTTCTTTGTGCCACAGAAATACCAGTTTCCGGGTGGGTGCGGCTCCTCAGTTCACAGGCTGGTCTGGACCCCAGAGCAGGAAGGGGACTTGGTGACCCACTGGAGACATGGGAGGGAACAAGACAGGACTCCCTGCAGAGGGGGCGAGGAGCGCCCAGTGGGTTCTGCTAGGTTATCCCAACGACCACAGTAACCGAAACCACACGTGGCCAGAACACTGTCCTCGGCCTGGACTGAAAGGGCTTGCACCCTGATGTTTGGTCTACTCGCAACAAGAGGTTCATGTCCCCTTTGGACCAATGAGCACTCCGGACCCTGCTCAGAGCCCACCCCTGCCTCCTCTGACATAAAAGGTGCCCCACACCAGGAGTCACCAGAGAGCTACACATGAAAAGCACGACCACTTGTTTCATTAAAAAAAATTTCCCCTCGGTTTTGTTTTCCAAAGTATTATTTACATAGACTAAAATCCATCCACTTTAAGTATAAAACTGGAGGAATCCTAACCATTACATACAAATGCGTAACCACCATCACAATCGAGGCACCGTTCTTTCCCTGAAGAAGTTCCCTCCGGCCCCTTCCTCCTCCGCCCCTCCCCATCCAAGCAGGCCCCACCCAGGCAGCCACAGGCCTGCTGCTTGCTGTCACTATCCTTTTTTGCCTTAACTAGAATTCCATAAAAATGGAATCTTACAGTATATTGTCATTTGCATGATGTGTTTTAAGTTCATCCATGTGTACGTGTATTAATATTTCCTTCTTGTTTATTGCTGGGTAGCAGTCTAAGGTACAGACGTATTATAATGTGTTCGGCCACTCACAAGTCGATGAACATGTGTTTTGTTTCCACTTTTTGGCTATCACAAATAATGCTTCTGGAAACATCTGTGTACATGATGTTTTGTAAACATATGTTTCCATTTCTCTTGGGTATTTACCTCAGAATGTAATTGCTGATTTGAAAGGTAAACGTGTATTTAAATTTATAAAGCAATGGCATATGGTTTTCCAGTGGTAACAGCATCTTCCATTCCCACTCATTTTATTACTTTTTCACTCATTTTCTTAAAAAAAAAATTCCCACCCCAGGCTTTGGAAGCCAGCAGTCAATGTGGAGCTGCTTTGTCTATGCCAATTAAGAAATAAAAACTGAAGTCAAATCTGAAGCAGATCTAGGTGTCGTGGGGGAGGTTCGTGGTTGCCGATGATTATTTTTCTGTACATTTCCATATGTTTGAATTATTATATAATACATAATTAAAATACAAATATTTTAAAGGTAAAAAAGAATGATTAAGAAATCACCTCATAGTTATTCAGCACTTAATCATTCTCAAAGCTTGCTTATTTCATCCTTATAAGAATCCTTTTCTGGGGGACGAGGAATTGGGGCCACCCTGGGCCACAAGGGGCCAAAACATCTGCCCAAGTCATCTGTTTCAATTGCATGCTTCTAGAAGACACAAAAGAGCAAACAATTGTGCCACTGTTTGGAGTTGCAAATTCTGACACCAGCTATCAAAACTGGCCAACACATGTGCTTTAACAGAGTAGACCAGCTGCTCTGGCTTTAGCTCGTGGTCCACTTGGACCCCGGAGCAGAGACATATGCATGGATGCTCTCTCCAATAATGTTTCTAACTGCAAATAATAGGAGTTAACCTCAATACTACCAACCGGGTGCTGATTAAATAAACTGTTCTTCAACTCATGGGCTTAATGGAATATCACGCGCCATTAAAAATTATTAGGGGGATCAACACTCCACATCAGCCACACCGATCTCCAGGCTATTTCCCCCACGCAAGGGCCTTCGCGCTTGCCATTCCTTTGGCTACAGCTTCCACATGGCATATCCCTCACCTCTCACCTCTTGGCTCAAATGTCACGTTCTCTGTGAGGCCTTCCCTGACCATCTTTTCAAGGATTGTAACCCTCACCCCACGCCTCACTATCTCCTTTCTCTGCTTGCTTTCTCCTTAGCATGTAACTCCATCTCTACGTAATTCAGTTACGTAGTGGCGTAATGCGGTTATTTGCTTTGTTTATTGTCTGCCTTCCCACATGCAAGAGTTAGCCTGATGGAACTGGGATTTCCATCTGATTTGTGCGCTGCTGTGTCCACAGTGCCTGGCTCATAAGAGGTTCTCAACCAATATTTGTAGAACAAACATATACACATGCTGATATACAAAAATGTGCAAGATATATTAAGTGAAAAGAACAAGTTGCGGAAAGTATATATATTTTGGATGCTAACAACAGAGGATAGATAGATACATACACAGAGAAGCACACATACCATATATATCTATATACATGTGTGCACACGGATACACATATATACATGTGTGTTCATATGTTCCTGGAAAGAAAGCCACAATAAATTGTTGAGAGTAGTTACCTTCAAGTAGGGGGAATTGGGGATTTTTACTTTTGAATTATCCTCTCTCCTGTATGGTTATATGATATATATATTTTTTCAACATACATCTTTTATACTAACAATATTAAAAGTCATCAGTCCTCTTTTTCCTGTGTAACCCCTTTTACATTACCACATGCACCCATAAACCACCTGCCCAGGCCACACCTTCTGGGAAATGGGGCTTGTTTGCAGAGCAAGATGTTCCTGTCTGCCCAAACTTTTTTTCACAGGCTTTATTTATTTATTTAGAGGCAGGGGAGGGAGGGAGAAAGGGAGAGGAACATTGATGTATGAGTGAAACATAAATCAGTTGCCTCTCTCACATGCCCCAACTGGGGACCTGACCTGCATGCAACCCAGGCATGTGCCCTGACTGGGAATTGAACCGGTAACACTTCACTTTGTGGGACGACATTCAGTCAACTGATTCACACTGGTCAGGGCTGTCTGCCCAAATTTTTATGGGCAGAAACAGGGAAGTCATTTGGAAATTCTGCCCAGATCAGCAGGAATTCACCCTACAGGTTCTGCCTCTGAATTCTGCATCCTCAGGCAGCTAAAGAGAAACCCCTGGGAATGATGAGAGGTTAAAATGCCCTAAGGAGAATAAACAAGCCTCAAATAGGCACGTAACAAAAGCCACTGGCTCCAAGCCCAGGCCAACATGCCTTTCACAGCTGCTGGCAGAGGTCACCACCATAGCCCGATAAAATCCAGGGGGTTCTCCTTCAGGGTGTCTCAACCTCAGTACCATTGACGTTCCCTGTTGTGGGGCTGTCCTGTGCATTGTTGGATGTTTGGCAGTATCCCTGGCCTCTATCCACTTGATGCCAACGGCATCCTTTGAGTTGTGACAATCAAAGTGCCTCCAGACACTGCCAAATGTCTGCCGGGAGACAAGATCAGCTCTAGCTGACAATCATTGGTATAACTGCTTTTCCACGTCGGCAGGTACCTGAGCCTTGCCAGCCAAAAGGTATTTGGTGGATTTTCTGCAGGGACCACTCTTATTGGGCGGCATTCCCCAAACCTGGAGTTTGGTATATGGGATCCCAATTTGACACTGATCGTGAGTTCAGAGGCAAAAGGCCCTCAGGGAGGCAGTGAAGCAAACTAGTTCAGGGCCCAGGCTGGCTCTTTGATTTGCTCCCCGTGATTACCTGTGGCACCTGTGGCTGTGTAGTTGTCAAAACCTTCTGTTCATGGATAAGTAGCTGGACTACATTTCCCAGACTCCTTGGCAGGGAGTTGTAGCCAACAGAGCCTGAGTGAAGTGGAAATGATGTTAATAACTTTCATGTGTGGACTATTAAAATTTCCCAGGCAACCCTCAACTCTCTTTCTCCCAGCCACTGGCTGGAAGTGAAACCCTCCAAGGCCTGAGAAGATGGCAGAGCCGAGAGATGGAAGGGCTCTGGGTCGCAGAACCACCACACAGAAGTCCACTCATAAAAGGACCCACAAGGACCATGTGCAAGCAAGAAAGAGGCCTCTAGTGTGTTACACCACAAAACCATGGGGGCTGATCTATCACAGCAGTTAGCCTTACCTTAACTAAGACAGTGACTTTCAGCAAGTCGCTCGAGCGCTCCGAGCTTTAAACTCCTCTGTAAAATGGGCATAATACCAGCAGCCCCCTCCTTTGGTTTTCGTGAGGACCCACTGCGACAGTGCTTGGGACAGTGACTGCAACAAAGGTTGGCTCTTATTATTTGTGGGAAGAAGAGCTGCCACAGACTTCCTGCTCTCCTCATTAATCCCTTTTCACTTCTTTTCCAAGTGATGCTCAATAACTTGGAAGAGAGTGATTTGCCCCATCCTCAAATGCCAGAGGGGCACACTGGGTTTTAAGGATAGTTCTTAAAGCATCGCTGAAGTGTCCTGGTCCCTCCTCACCAAAGACACCACTGGGAGGCCGAGGAGACCCTGAACGAGGATGGAAGGCGACCCCGCCTAACTCTCCTTCGCTTCTCCAGCCCCAATAAAATTGAGCAGATAAAATCTGCAAGCAGACACATAATGGGAACTTGGGCACCAAGCCAGCGGACACTAGCCCTGGGCCTGCTCTGCAACTCAGGATCCTACAGGGAGTGGCCAACAGCCAGGCCTCCAAGACCCTCCCTCCCCTGGCCAGCGTGGGGCACCTCCCTCTAAAGACAGAGGGAAAGCTGAGCCCTTTCACTCACTCTGCTTATTCTTCACCCAACTGTTCAACTTACAAACAGGGAAAAAACCAAAAATGACCCCCGACCCCGGGACATTGTGCCAAGTGCCCTTGCACACAAGTGGGCTCATCCATCCTTTGTGAAGGCAGCGGGCACGTCTGTCCTGTTCACTTCTGTTTCCCCATACCTAAAGCCTTCATAGTTGGTGCTCAATAAGTACTTACCCTCTAAGCTCTTTGTGATGGCCCCTACTTATGGCTCTGAACTCACAGGCCTTCTTCCTCTTCTTTGAACGCAAGTAGCCAATCCTTGCCCCAGGCCTTAGCACTTGCCATTCCTCTGCCTAGAATGCTCCTCTCCTCTCCCCCATCTTTGCACGGCGGGTCCTCCCCCGGCCTCTATTACCCAGTCTAAAGTGGTGCTCGTCTGTTGCCTCACTCTACCATTACTTTGGCGTTTGTTTCTTGTTTGTCTCACCCCAACTAGAATGCCAGCATAACAAGTGATGACTTATTTCTGTCTTTCTGCTATTTCCCTAGCACCTAGCGTAGCACCTCAACATCGCAGGGGCTTCATCAGTATTTGACACAGTGTGACCCAGAGACTGAGAGCAGATTCTGGGTTCACGCAACCTGAGTTTGAATTCTGCTCCAGGACCTCAGGCAGACTACTTACCCTGTTGCTGCCTCAGTTTCCTCAGTCATGAATGACGACTCCTACATTCCAGTGTTGCTATAGAATTAAATGAGTGAGTTCATGTGAGATACCTGGGGCGGGCCTGGCAAGCAGGAAGCACTGCACAGTTGTTCACTATCGCTATTGTTAAAAACCGAACGAACAACCCTGAGGTAGGTTGTTCATTTATTATACGCATTTGAAAGATGGAAAATGGGTCCTGCTCCAGATGACACAGCAACCAAGCTCTGGGAATCTGGTTTTCTGATTCCTAAGCCACAGTGGTTTTCACTACACCAAAAAGTTTCCTTGAGAATGTGTGGAGACTGGTGGCACTACCCACTGTGTCCCAAGGGCCCAGGCATTTTGAAGGTTAGGCCTTCTCCTGCTCAAGGGCAGCTCTGGGTTGGTGAAGGCAGGATGAAGTGATGAACAGAAAGGATACTCTTGGTTTCTGATTTTGTTCCATGCACAAGCCTTCATCTCACGCCCACCCAGGAGCTGGTCTTGGCTGCTGGGCACGATTGCTCTTAGCCAGCACTGAGGCACAAGGCAAGGCTGGGCCTGGCCTCAGCTGGCTCCCTTTCCCATGCTATCTACCCCAGGGTCTTTGGGAACACGTGTGGTTGGACAGATGCCCAGGGCCCTATGTTCTGCCCCATGAGGATTTGCCTGGAATAAGGCGCCATCCAAAGGCACCTAAATCACTAGACAGCCATGAAAATGGGACAAAAATCCCAGGAGTCCTGGCAGCTGGTCCAATCTTCAAAGCCTGTCATTGGAACCCAAAATGAATGTTTAAGATTCAGCCACGTGTTACCACCTGGGTGGACTAGGGCAGCCTCAGGGAGCTCTCTGGAGAGATGGGCTGAGGCAGAGGTGCCACCATGGGCTCTGTGCTCTGCTCTGCCAGGAGAGCCCCCCAGGGTGACAGGTCTCTGCTCCCACCCCCCGGATCCCTTGGCTGGAGTTCTGCCTCTGTCCACATCCAGGTTCAGTTTTGCAACCCCCCGAGCCTCTGTGGTGGCCCGCACTGTGCTAGCACATTACATGCATCACTTCTTTTTGTCTCCACAACACTCTGTGAGGTGGCAACTGAGGTCTCCAGATGAGGACATCCTGGTTCAGAGGATGTAAGTCACTTGTCAAGTTAGGTAATGGTTCTTTACAACTAATCCACCAGCATGTTCTGTTGACTCTTTCTCCAATATTATATCCCACTGAGTTGCTTCTCTGAAACCCTTCTGCCTGCTCCCTGGTCCAAACCACCATTACCTCTCTCCCGGACCAGCATCATGGCCTCCCAGATGGTCACCGGCTCCCCCCTTGCTCTTCTACAACCCCTTCTCCACTCCACAGCTAAAATGATATTTTAAAACACCACCTAGATCATATCACTTCCCTTGCCAAAACTCTCCAAAAGCCTCCCAATGTACTCAGGAAAAAAATACTTTTGGGAACCACCCTGCCTGGTTTCAGAAGCTGTAGCCCCCCATGGTAAGGCTGAGTGAGCAACCTTCAGACCATAAGCCACTAAGGAGACAAAGCTTATCTCCCTGGCAGGGGAGCTGCCTCTGCTCCTTTTACTTCATCCATAACTGGCCCCCAATGCTTGATTGGTTAGCCAATGACAGGTAAGATTCCTCAAGGGAGAAACAACCTAAGACAGGCACAATCATGGGGGGGGCCCAGGGAAGGACTTGGGGGGCTACAACAAAAGGGGGTGATGGACCCTTGTCCCTCAGCTTTGACATTGCCTGAGTCCTCATTCTGTCTGCAAGAAGTCTCCTAATCTCTTGGCTGCCTTACTTCCCTTGCCTGACTTAATCCTGATATAATGACAGTGGGTGGTGCAGTCCTGTGCTGGAGAGGGCAGGCTCCCTGGATAATCAGGCCTAAGAAAGAATGGATAAAATCCTGTGAAACCTGCTTTGCTAAGAATGCTCTCAATTAAATGATAAGGGTCCAAGAAGGAAATGAGTTTGTTTCCCAAAGTTTTGTAGCCCTTTAGCTAACAGACCCTGACTCAGAATAGGCCCTCATACTTCCCTGTATGTTATCTGTTGTTTGATCCTTACTACCTGAAAATGATTAATGAGCTTTACCTGTATTCCTGTGCTAATTGAACCCAATAAAAGCTTATCTGGGCAAGGGTCAGCGCGCTCTCCTCTTGAGAGAGTGGTCAGGCTGCTGTGAGGCGCTCTCCCCTTGAGAAAGTAGCCGTGCCATCCCTTTTCCTCCACAGGACTCGGTAGTCCATGTGAATGTCTCGTATCTCATCCACAATGCCACGGACACTGCGGGCCGGTGTCCGTGTCAAAATACATACTTCTTATTCTACAGGCTTTCCTTGATCTGCCCTCAGCTACTTCTCCACACTCACCCTGCCTTCCCTGCTCTGGACATCCTGGGGTTGAGTGGGAGAGCAGAGGAAGGCTCTTCCTGCAATTCAAACTATGGTCCTTAAAAACCATCAGAAATACGGATGCCCAGTGCCCCCTGGACTTACTGACTCAGAATTTGCATTTTAATAAGATGCCCAGGTGATCCACATGCTCATCAGGTGTAGTAGTTAGTGTGAAGAAGGCTTTGAAACCAAACGGTTTGAGTTGAAGTTCAAGTTTGAGTTTGAGTTGGGCTCAGCCACTCACCCGCTAGATAACTTGGCACAAGGGATGAGTTACTTCTGTGCAGTGAAGAACTGCCCTAACCCAAAGAGAGGTCAGACCTTTGCTCCTGCCTCTTGGGAGGTGATCTCCAGGACTCTGGGATGTCCTGCAGAAGTGCCTTAGTTTGCCTGGGGTCTATGGCCACTGTACAGTCCAACAACATGATTTATGATGGCAGCTTCAGGGCCACACACTGTCAGTTCAGACCTCGGAGAAACTGATGGCTAAAGGTGTGAGGCACTGGAGACTGAAGGTCAGACACTGGACAGTATGTGACTGAGCCCCAGTGAAAACTCTGGACACCAAAGGCTTGGTACTCTTCCTTGGCTGGCAATACTCTGTGCATAGGTCACTAAGTGACCAGGAGGAGGTAATGCCACCCCTGCCTCCTTGGGAAGATGACTGACGCTCCGCATCTGGACTCCTGGCCCCATGTATCTCTTCACTGGGTTGGTTTTAATTTGTACCCTTTCACTATCATAAAATTGTTGTCATAAGTAGTGCTGTCCTGAGTTCTGTGAGTCATTCTAGTGAATTACTGAATTCCCCAGGGTGACCACCCCAGGGTGGTCACAAGGACCCCATATTTGTAGGGAACTGTAAGGGTGGTTCTGAGGACCACTGAATCCATAGCTGATGTCTGATACGAGGCTAGTCTTGTGGGGACTGTTCCCTCAGGCTTCACACTTGGCTCAATTCATTTAACTTCCTTTCTCTGAGCTTCAGCTTCCCAACTGAAAAGTAGGCATAAAATACATCATGCCTTATGTGTCTGTTGAAAAATTAAATGAGATCATGAACACACGAGCACTACTGTCCGCACTGTTCAGACAGGGAAACTGAGGTGCAGAGAAGTAAAGCAATTTGCCCATCGTCACCCAGAGTCTGAAGCCAGGCCTGGCTGACTTTGACCACAGTGCAATACTGCCTCCTCATGTCCTTGCCTTCTGGGAAGGCGACAGTGGTGCCTCTCCTGAGCTGGGGGCCCAGCAACCTGCTAAGGAACTCAGCGATCTTCTGAAGGGTGAATCACCCACCCCCATGCCAGTGCTTCCAACTGCTTCTCTTCTCTTTCTGGGACCCACATGACATGAATATTGGGCTTTTTGATATTACTCCATAATTCTCTTTTTTTTTCCTTCTGTTCCTCCTTCCCCTAATCGTTTTACTCTCTGTTGCTTAGATGCATAATTTTCCTTGACCTGTCTTCAAGTTCACAAACTCTTTCCTCTGTCATCTCCATTCTGATATTAGGCCCATCAGTGAATATTTCATTTCATTTATTGTACTTTTCCATCCTAAAATTTTCATTTGGTTCTTTTTTTATATCTTCTATTTCTCTGTCAGACTGCTGATATTCTCCAACTTACTCTTCTTTTCAAGAGGGTTCACCCTTACTTCTTAGAGCATGGTTATTGTATCTGCTTTAAAGTCTTTGTCTAGTAATTCCAACATTTGAGTCATCTTGTGGTTGGTGCCTACTTGTTATAGTTCCTCTAAGGATTTGCCAGATTCTTCTGGTTCTTCATAAATCAAGTAATTTTGCATTGTATTTGGGATATTTTTAAAAGCTTTTATAATACTTTTTTAAATTTAATCTTTACTGTATTTTTTCCCATATTTGGGACATTTTTAATACCATGTTACAAGACTCTAGGTCTTGTTTAAATCCTATTTAATATGTTCATTTTTTAGTTGTAGCTGGCAATTGACCAGGTTAGGTTCAGATTAGAAGTTGTAACCAGCCTTCTGTGTGCTGTTATTCCAATGCCAATTTGGTTTTCAAAGCCTTTGCAGGCCGTTTTCATCAGTTCCTCAGGGGCCGGCTCAGAACCTGGGTGGTGGTCTGCCCTGTAGTTCAGTTCTCAAAGACTCTGACGAGCTGCTGAAGGTCATATCCATTCACATGTAGCTCAGGAATGAGCCCAGCAGTTTATACCTAAGTTTATGGGGTCCCTTCTTAAGCTGCTTCCTTTCTGCAATCTTGCCCACACTCTGGCTCTTAGGGGCCCACTGTCACGCTCCTTTGGCTAGAAAGCAGAGGCTTCTGTGTCCCCACTCTGCCTCTCACTTCCCATGACTAGATCTGGGCCTTGAGCCAAGTGCCTACTGCCAATTCATTTTGCACGCTGCCCACCCGAGGGCACTGCTGGGGGCACAAATTGGTCTGGTTCTGTGGCTAGCTGGCACTGCTTTAGTGTCAATCCCTGGCTCCTGGACATGGTACCAGCTGGCAGCTCTGGGGTGATGGTGATTAGATGAGAAAGATGCTAGGGAGACAACCACAGGCAGCTGGGCTGAGCTATTAATCTCAAAAGTGCCAGCATTTCAACTCTCAGACACACTGCAATTATTAAAACAGCAGATATGATTTTCCAAGTGACTACTTCTGGCATGGGAGGGTCCATATGCTGATTAGGCTTTAATTCCCATATTAGGATTGATCTGCTACATTTAACACAAGAGAAAGTTGAGACTCAGAGAGGTGGAGCCATTTGCTTGAAGTCACACAGCTGATTGACAGTGTGGCCCAAGATGCAAACCCAAGTCTGTACAATTCCAGGGTCTGCTCCTCTATAGCAGGGTCCATCAATATCAGTGTCTTCATCACCAGCTTCTTCTTATCATATCTGGTATTTACTGAGCATTAACTATGTGCACGGCCCTGTCTAAAGCTTTTTATCTGAAGTATCGAGATTGGAAATTATAATTGAGAAGGAAACTGAGGTTCGGAAAAGGGATATCATTCACCCAAGGTCATACACACTTGCTAAGTGGCAAAGGTGACATTCAAACCAAATTGTATCTCACTCCCATCCATGCTTCAAATGGCTATTCAACAGTTTCTACAGGAGGCAGAGCTGGACCTGTCGCCCAGTAAACCAGGCTGGGAGAGGAGAAGCCAGAGGCTGCTGGGAGCCTGCAGAGAGGAGGTGTGGCATGGGTGGGCTGAAGCCAGATGCTGGAGAACATCTGTATCCCAGAACAAATCCGCAGCATCTCTTGATCTGGAGGGAGTTTCTGGCTCTTACAGAATGGCTATACCCCTCTCACACTGGCTTCCTGTGCTGGAAAACCTCAGTTTCTCCACTGTCCCACTTCCTAGACCCGACACTTTTCAGCATGCCCTCTGATGCCCATTCAATCCTGGAGTCATCCCAGGCAAGAGGGCGGCAGCACTGGGCCCAGACCTCCCATCTCATTCTCTGCCACACCTCCCTAGCCAGTTCATCTCCCCAGCAGATTCAATTAACCAATTTGATGCTACAGCTGCAGAAAGCCAAGCAATTATGGAAAACAGACCAGGTGCCTTGGAACTCACTCACAGAGAGGCCTGAGAGGCCTCCAAGCAGACAGCAGGGTTGGGTAGAGGCAGAACAGTGTAGGCAAATGCCCACTCAGGCTGCACAAGAGAACCACCTGGGACCTTTGAAAAGTACAGCCCCTCCCCCCCGTGCAGATGTCCTGGCTGATTTCGTTCCTCTGGGCTAGGATCTGGGCATCAGGATTTTTAAAAGTCCGCACATAACAATGTGACAGTGCAGACATTCCCACTATGTGGGTTTGGAAGTAGAATGATGTGCAGAGGGATGGCTCACTGCTGGACAGTCTGATTCTAACAGGTGGAATGACTGTCACCCTGGGACACTTCTGGGGTCGTCTTATGTATTTGCTTCCCCACACGTGGTCTGCCATCCCGCAGCATCAGCATCACTTGGGTGCTGTCAGAAATGCAGAATCCCAGGCCCCACCCCAACTAAGTCAGAATCTGCATTTTAGCACCCCCTGGAAGACGCCTATGCATGCTAAAGTTTCAGGTGCCATGTTCTCTGGTCCTAGCTAGAGGCACTAAGAGTTGGCAGAAAGAAGGAGTGTCAGTCATTACCTGGTTGCCCTCCTTGGTGCTCTGCAGCTGCCCAGCACTGGTTACCACTGATGGGCCCCCTTCTGAGCCTCGCCCAGGTCAGTGCCTGCAGTAGCTGCCTTGAGAACGTCAATGGACAGACGGGCCGCAGGGCACGAGTCCTCTATCCTAACCCCTGACAGCCTGTGTAGGTTCTAGGTTGAAGCATGAAGCCGGCCTTGATTTCTCTTCCAAACCTCAGTTTCCCTTCTGGGCTGGAGCCCTGCCTGATAGCTCCTCATCCCCCTGCAACCTTCAGCTCCCCACTCACAGGTCACCCCACTCCCCAGAAGGGGCCGGGCACCCAGCAACATGTCCTGCCTCTCTCCTGCATTACCCTGAGGCCAATTCACAATTAAGTCATTATTGGTGTGGCATTTGATAATGTCTCTCTGTCCCCTGCTAGAATTAAGGTCGATGACAATACGTGCCATGAACATCTGGCTCCCTAATGAACATGTAGCACTAGTGCGGGGTCCCCCACCTCCAGGCCGAGGACCGTGCATGTCGGGGCCTGTGAGGAGCCAGGCCACACAGCAAGAGGTGAGCTTGAATGTAATGTGCTTCCGTCATCCCGAAGCTATCTCCCCAACCCAGTCCATGGAAAAACTGTCTTCCATGAAACCAGTCCTTAGTGCCAAAAATAATCCAGTTTGTGGGGACTAACGCAACCTGGTTGGCTCTTGCTGAGGGGGACCAGCCCTCACCCCGTCCCACCCCACCGTCAGAGGTTGCCTGTGGGCAGCACTCGAGGCTCCTGCTTCCTCCAGGCACCGAGAACCTTTCTGAAGCAAAGTGCCTCTTGAGCAAGGTCACCAGATGAGGAAGAGCTTGGAATGCTCCTCAGAAGGCCAGAGAGCCCAGGGTATTTAAGGGAAACCGAGGGAGGTTCAGGGCTAGAGAGGCATGACGCATACTTAGTTCCTTCTAACCTCGCAATTTCCCTAAAACGTCACCTCCAAGCAGACAGAGGGTCTTCGTCTGATGCTGGGCGGGAGGGGAACAGGAAGACAATATCCCACCCCGTTAAGTCTGTAAAGCAAGATTCTCCTTCCCTTCTAGGGTTTTCCACAGAATCTCAGACTGCAAGTTGACAAAGGGGGTAGAATATATTATTTAGTTATATATCTACATCATCTTTCAGAAGAGCTTTAAGGTGGCCTCTGGCTACACAAATTTGGACTCTTTTGGGGAATAATAATCACAGCTAGCATTTACGGAGCACTTCTGAGCTGGCACCACTCCACGCCTTTACATACAGTGAGGCATTTTGGATTTGACAAGATCTACAGAAGCAAGGCCCATTACCCCCACTTCACAGATGAGGCAGCTGAGGTGCTGAGTGGCCAAGGGAAGTGCCAAGGTCACACAGTGAACCCTGGGCATCTGGCTCAGGGGTCGGGCCCCTAACCTCTGCACTTACCCTGTCGGAGTGGCAATGAAAGAACGGTGACTTACCTCGGGGAGAACAGTTTGCAGGGGTCTGGCCTCAGCATTCAGGTACTAGCCTGAACTGCTCAGCGGAATTTTGGGTTCTGTGGACATCAAGATGCCTGCCTGCCTTCTTTCCTTCCTTCCTTCCTTCCTTCCTTCCTTCCTTCCTTCCTTCCTTCCTTCCTCCCTT
>PVKM010029261.1:0-17836 GCA_004027735.1 Carollia perspicillata | reverse complement strand
AAAAAGATTTTATTTATTTTTAGAGAGAAGGGAAGGGAGGGAGAGAGAGAGGGAGAGAAACATCGATAGGTTATTTCTCACACACCCCCAACTGGGGTCCTGGCCTGCGACCCAGGCATGTGCCTGATCGGGAATCAAACCAGCAACACAGGCCAGCACTCAATCAATCCGCTGAGCCACACCAGCCAGGGCTGGATGGGGGCTCGCTGTTTAATGAGTACAGAGTTTCAGTTCGGGATGATGAAAAAGTTCCGGAGATGGATGATGGTGATAGTCACAGGACAATATGAATGTTCTTAATACCACTAACTGTACCCTTAGAAATGTTTTTAAAATGGCCAATTTTGTATATATTTGACCACAATAAAAAAAAAATAGTTCAGGCGGGTCTCTTGGAGGGGATTACACTTAAGTTGAGACCTGCGGGCTGAGCAGTCCCCAGGCAGGGCTTCCCCTGGTCCAGCCATGGGAACAGCATGTGCAGAGACATCGGTGGTGAGAGCTTAGTGCTGTGACCTTGGAACTGTGAGAAGGGAGCGATGGCAGGACAGGAAGCATGGGATGCTGTGTGGGCAGGGACCCAGCGGATGGGAAGGCCCTGGTGTGTGTTTAAGTAGTGGGGCAACCAGGTTGCGTTCCTGGTTTCCATGGGTGACTCAGGCAACGACGTGGAGAAAGGGTCAGGGTGGGAGGAGACCAATCAGGAGATCAGGGCAGGACCTGTGAGAGAGATGATGGGGGCTCGGGCCAGGATGGTGGGAGTGGAGGTCGGAAATGGAGGGAAGGAGCTGCATTTTTAGAATTAGAAGTGGGATCTTCATCTTGGAGACGCATCAGATTTGAGAACCTCTGAGAAGGGAGGGGGGAAGTGTGGTTTTCAGATGTCTAATATAAGTAGCTGAAGATAATGGAGATAATGGAATTGGACTCAGAGGACTAGCTACAGGATTGAGAATTTAGCTTTGGGCTCATTAAACTGTTCCAGTTGCTGGGACACCCAGGTGTGGCCAGAGGTCAAGCTTCAACAGATTCAGATGTCTTGGCTGGAGACCTGAAAGCTTGGGAAGTGGAGAGTGGAGCTGAGATTGAGAAACTCTACGAGGACTTACGAAACGAGTGCTTCCTAGCCTTAGGGTCAGCCTTCACATTTTGGCAGAGTTTGTGAAATCACACACTCACCTATTTTTGGAGCAATAAAGCGTTTAAAGTTGGGCCACAAAAAAGCACTTGTGCAAGTGTGTCAGCCCTGCTTTCTGGCCAAGAGGACAATGAAAAGCTGAGGCGGCGTTGTCTATGGGACAGGCCCATCAGACACAGCGCAAAATGTTTATCTGAGACAGGAGATGGCCAGTGTCTGTTTAATGGGAACTTGCCAAAGTCTGGGAATTTCTCATGGGAAATAAGGAATTCAATTGGCTTGTGTGGCCTCACCTAAGAAGCAAATCATTCTTTCTAATGGTGCATATAGGGTAATGTGGCAAAATGGTGCTGCCTTTGTTGGCAAAGTACTGTACTTCCCACAAGTAGTATTTATCTACTCAGTCCTGTGGTGTATGTGTTTATTGGCCTGTTCTTGCCAGTGAAGGAACTGTAACTCAGAGGTCTCAGAACTAGTAATTTACAAAACCAGAACTTGAACTCAGGCTTCCACTTTTCCAAGGGGATGGTTCTTTCCAGGACCTCACAGCTGATGGTTGGAAAAATAGTACAAATGATCCAGAAATAGATTAGTAAATAAAAATGCAGGGCACACAGTTACATTGGAATCTCAGATAAATGAATACATTTTTAACATAAGTATGTCCCATGCAATAGTTGGGACATACTTACACTAAAAGTTATTTATTGTTTATCTAAAATTCAAATTTACCTACGTGTTCTATATTTCCCTGGACAACAGTCCCTGGAAATGAACTTTTGGAACACAGAGCTGTTTGTCATTGGAGGACTATCTGTATATTTAAGCTCTATTTCACAACTCCTGGATCATCCATGCATTTTTTTTTGAAATGTGGGGGTGGGGGTTGGAAGGAGGATTGATTTTTTTCCTAGTCTCTCAAAATGGCAACGTCATGTCATTCTCCTGGTCTTTAATGAATATTTATGATGTGTAATAAACAGTAGACTGGTATAACAGGCCCTGGGTTCGGAGGATATCAGATCTGGTCAACCCATTTTCCAGTTCTTTGACCTTGGCTGGTCATCATAATGCTTGATGTTGTTGTACCATTTCACAGATTTAAAATCATCTCACTTGGCAGCTGTTAGGACAGATATTATCCCCATGGAACAGATGAAAAAGCAGGGTTTGGGTGGGCAGAGGCCAGGACTGGGCTAGGACATCGTCCCAAATTTCAGTTCACTGATGACCGTTCATTTTCTTTTCTTGCTTTTAAAATTTTTTAAATATTTTATTGGTTTTTCGAGAGAGAGAAAGAGAGAGAAACATTTATTTGTTGTTCCACTTATTTATGCATTCACTGGTTGCTTCTTGAATGTGCCCTGACTGGGGATCAAACCCACAACGTTGGTGTATCAGGGTGACGCTCTCCCTGGCCAGGGCTGTCAGTTCATTCTCTAATCTTCCATTTCTTTGTGCATTAAATCATAGCTGTGATATTTTATAAGTTATCCTTCTCTAATATAATTCCATGAGTTTTTGTAGTCTCATTGGTCATCAGATTCCAATTGTAAGTGTATTGCACATGGTGTAAATTTCAATGCTGCAGATTAAGAAGCCGATGAAATATGTAATTTTCTGATGGCAGAAAAGTACAATAGGTTCTGTTTTGATCGTTCCATATGTTCACTTTTATAAAGTATTTTTGTGTCAACACAATACTACAGGCACCTTTCAGAGGCTTATAAAATTTCAAATGAGGCCTTTTTATTTGAAAGGCTTTTCCCCCCTTTGAGAGATTTTAAATCTTTAGAAAAATAAAATCCACATTCATGTACCTGACCACTGAGGTTTGACAAACTTTGGAGCATTTTCTTTAAAAAGATTTTATTTATTTATTTTTAGAGAGAGGAGAAGGAAGGGACAAAGGGAGAGAGACATCTGTATAAGAGAGAAACATCTACCGGTTGCCTCTCTCATGCCCCCAGCCAGAGACCTGGCCCACAACCCAGGCATGTGCCCTGATCAAGAATTGAACCAGTGACCTTTCAGTTCATAGGCTGGTACTCAATCCACTGAGCCACACCAGCCAGGGCCAGAACATTTCTAAATAACAAGACTTTTTTTTAAAATCCCCATCCGAAGATACATTTATTGATTTTATTTTATTTATTTTAAAATCCTCACCTGAAGATACATACGTTCATTGGTTTTGAGAGAGAGAGAGAGAGAGAGAAAAACATCTATCAGTTGCCTCCCACAGGCGCCCCAACCAGGGATCAAACCCGAAATCTTTCAGTTTACAGGATGATGTTCTGTAAAGAACATCCACGTAAGCTACCCGTCCAGGACAAGACTCCTTTTTTAAAAAAAAAAAAAGATTTTATTTATTTATCTTTAGAGGGGAAGGGAAGGAGAGAGGGAGAGAAATATCAGTGTATGGTTGCCTCTCGTGCATCCCCTATTGGGAACTGGCCTGCAACCCAGGCATGTGCCCTGCCTGGGAACTGAACTGTGGTTGTTTGGTTCACAGGTTCGTGCTCAATCCACTGAGCTACACCAGCCAGGGCAGGACAAGACTCCTTTTTTAAAGTTGAAGATTTGTAAGGCTGCGCAATCAATAAGGCACTAACATTCAGTTTTGGGAAAAATTCATGGCAAGGACTGTTACAGAACAGAGGTCTCGGGGGTGGGGGGGCAATATTTGGCCCACCCAGGGACATCAAAAAAACTGTTACAGAACAATCACATACACACAGGGGCCCGGACTCCGGAGGATGGTATACTAATACTGTCCAGACCATCTACTGGGCTCATCTGTTTGCCACCAGATCAGAAAGATATCTCTCAATGCCAGAGATTTGTGAAAAGGAAAGGAAAGGTTTATTTAAGGCTATACAGACTTAAATAAGTGACCCAATGTCCCCATTAAACTATCAAAGTCCTTTAGGATAACTACTGACGCCCACAGTGCTTCCTTCTCCCCCTGCGCTTATCCGGCTGTGTAACTCAGGAAAAGCAGCACACATCCGTGTCCTCAGGTCGCTAGCACCATCAGCTGTGTTGCCATCCAGGCAAAGCCTCTTCTTTCCTCCACCAGAGGTGTGGGGGTCTGCAGTCTCGCCAAGGCTTGTGGATCCCCGTCTTGCAAAGCTGCGAGGGGATCTGCACCCTTGCTAAGACCCCATGGTTCCCCCCTTGCAAAGCTGCAAGAGGATCTGTACTCTTGCTAAGACTGCATGGTCCCCGCTCCTTGCAAAGTTGCAAAGGGATCTGTGCTCTTCCAAGTCTGCGTGATTCTCCTCTCCTCAATGGCTGCTGCGACCCGGTTTAAATGCCTGTGCCAGTCTTCCTTTGCAGCCCCATTTCCGACTCCTCCTACAGTCGGTTACACCTGCCAGCATCCCTGTATTATCCCAAGTTTACTGGGCTGCCATCGTGAGTCTGGGCAGATCTGGACCAATATCCTGGAGCCAATCTTCTTCCAGCTCTCACGCAGGCAGGCGCTGTAACCAAGGGGAGTTGCCTCCCAATTACTTCTTGGGTGGAAGTCACTCCCTTCCCCCTGGCTCAACGCATGGCCACAGCTATTTAACATATCTATGAAACCAGTTAAAGGCTATAGATATGTCAAATGACCATGCCCAGGTTAGCTGCAAAGCCGTTGCTATGCAAAACAGCTCTCAAAGGCCCTGCTCCATTTGTCTCTTCCCCCAACTCACACCTGTGGGGGAAGGGGTGAGGTCGTCTTAATATTTCCTGGACACCTTGGGTTTTGGACCCCATTCCAAATCCCTCTCTGGGGCTCCCTCTTGGCTGCACCCTGTATCAGGACCAGACAGAATAATAGGAGGAAACTCCCAGCGTGCCCCGTGCTACCCAGCCTCAGGGCCCTGGATGGGCTCTTACACTCACTTTTCAACAGAGGAAGT
The DNA here is from genome assembly GCA_004027735.1 of Carollia perspicillata. NCBI lineage: Eukaryota > Metazoa > Chordata > Mammalia > Chiroptera > Phyllostomidae > Carollia > Carollia perspicillata. Next base: position 12,784 of record PVKM010029261.1, on the reverse strand, counting down.
TATGTCTTCTTAGATGTAGGTTCCTTTGCATGTGCCATAAGGAAATCAGTAAGTACAATACGGCTTTAACTGCACTTGGCACAGGACATGGGCATATAAAGGTTAGCGACCTTTGCAAGAACTAAAGTACACTTTGCTGGCTAGTGAAATTCTGTTTGCTACGTTGTCTTAGGTGTTGCACAATGATTTCCAGTCCAGAGTACCCTTAGAATTTAATATGCGTCTCATAGCATTTGTTGTCTTCAAAATTCCATGTTTGAATACTTCAACTCTTTCACATAATATTTCTCCTCTAACAGCCTGTTGGCAGTCCTTGTATTCTTTAGAATTTGTCTAAGCTCTAAGTTGTTACAGATCAGTTTTGTGTCCCAAGGTGTTCAAAGTCATTGCTATCTTCCATAGCTGACTGTATTTTGACCTATCTGACTAGACAAAAATGATAGTATCTCTCGTTTGTACTCAAGGACATCCTGATTTTTTTTTAACTTCCTTGAACATTTTTTGGGCTTCCTATTTTTCATGAATGCTTAGACCACATTTTGTTGCTGAAACGAAGGGGCTTAGTTTAGCAGATCATCAGCAACATTCCCAGCCCAAACATCCCTGTATCTTCAGTTTACTGGATCCTTCCCTCTGTCCCAGTCAGTTTCTACTTAAAAGGTGATCTTCGGTTGTGGGTTGTTTTTTTTTCCACTCATTTCCTGGACTGTGGCAGGTACCATCTTTGGACACACTGAGCGTTCCATGTTTGCACATATTCTTAGCATGATATTAAAATGGCAGGGTTATTACTCCCTGCCAGCCTGTTACCTCCACCGGTGTATCTCCAGAGCACCCCAGACATAGCACAGCAGCTCTGAACCCCAACCAGTTAAGATGATGACTCCTCTCTAGTTGGTGCTTAAGCCAGAAACTTGGCCTTGAACCGTGACCTCTCTTTCTCCCATTTCCAGCCCTTCTCGGATCTATGGCTTCTGTCTCCGGAAGATCTTGAATCTGTCTGTTCATCTCCCCGGCTAGCCACCACCCTCCCTCTCTCCTGGACCATCCCAGAAGTCTTCTCCCTGATGTCTTCATTTCCACTCTGCCCCCCCCCTCCAAGCCAAGCAGCCATCAGATCCCAGAGCACGTCCACACCCAGCCACAAAACCTTTCCCTGTCGCAGTTTCAACAACATTTACCTCCTTTCCGTGGCTCTCCAGGCACAGCCTGCGCCACTCCGCTTCCTCCCTGCAGTCCCGTTCGTGTCCTTCTTCGCTTTCCGGAGAGTGACAAGCCCCTTCCTGTCCCAGGTCCTACACATTTGTCACTTTCTCACCTGAAAAGCTCTTCTCCTTACCTTCTGCTGTCCAGCTCGCATTGCTTCCTCAGAGCCCTCTCCGACCACCCTAATTAAAATAGGACCCCACAACGCATGCCCTCTGCGCTGCTGCTTGCCCTCAGGATAGTGTGACCCTTCATTTATCTGTGAGATGAGCGCTGTGCTGCTCCGCCTGGGAGCTTCCTGGGGAGCAATCACGTCTGCTCTGGTCTCTAGAGCTCAGAGGCTGATGATGGCTGAAGCTTCTTGTCTGATGACTATCGGTGGAATATCTGTGGGACTAGTTGCTCCCTGCCTGGGTGAGTCACTGATTGAAGACTAGCTTGAAGCGTGAGGGAGGAACGTGTGAAACGTGAGGCTCTGGGAGCACAGCGAAGGGAGTCACTAACTCAGTTTGGGCTGCTCGGGAAGCTCTCCAAGAATGGGTCACATGGGAGGGCAAGCCTGAAGGATGATCTGGAGTCCCTCAGACTTGGGAAATAATACGATGTTCCCACTGGGGTGGGGCCAAGGTTTCAAATTAAATGCATCCTAAAGAAAATCTGGCCTCTGATCATGCCCCCCTGTGGATGCCACCAACCAGCCAGAAAGTGGCAGCTTCCACAGCGGCCACCAGGAGCTTCTCAAACACTCACGTGCACACGGATGTCCTGGGGACCTTGCTAAAGTGCATAGGCTGGGTGTGGCGGGCAGTGAGGTTTGTGATGCTCACGAGCTCTTGGTGCTGCAGATGCTGCTGGTCTGTAGACCCTTCTTTGTGTAGCAAGGACGCAGGACACGGAAGACCAGTGACGTTGTTGAAAGGACAACAGCTCTGTCATCACCTGCCCTTTGACACATGGTAGAGGAGATGGCCTCTGTCCTTTCTCCAATACTGAATTTCCTTTTATACTCTCTTTATGGAATCATATAAAGAAGTATTTTATGACTTCATTTTTGGCAGCATCTACCAGGTACATTTGATATCTCTCAAGTTCTTACTTAACACAGACCCTCTTATAGTCAAGCAAATAGAAACATAAACAAAAAAGCTGGTCTGGAGTCCACCCTATTACATGCCTGCCATGGGTTTCAAAGGACCAAAGAAGCCGTGCTAGTACTTCTGTTAAACAGAAATCCACCGAGTATCACCTTCTCCATCGCACCTGTGTTCCTCCAGGTGCATCGTCTCCTGGAATCTGCACATTGTCTATTTTATGGTCTCTCTGCTGAGCGTTCTTAGTCTGGACTATCTGTTCTCTGCCACTTGTCATACTTCTGGGCACTGCCCCTCACTCCTCACTAGCCTGAGCATCTTCAGAAAAGACGGATTACTATTAATCCAGGCCAGTCCCCATTCACAGGGTAAATCTATGTTCCTAAAAGCACCATATTACAGCCCAGACTTGAGCACGTGCGTCTCACATTATCTGGAGCCTTCTTTAAGATATGTAAACCAGAGGTGATAGAGGAATTTTCTGTGTGTGGGAGTGTGCGCTCCATTCTTTGATTCACAATAAATGAGGTTCTCAAACTGGGTTGCACATGAAAAATACTTGGGGAGCCTCGAATATGCTTATGCCTGAGCCCCCACCTGGAGATTCTGTACCCAACACGGGTACATCTGGGGTGATTCTAATGCACAATCAAGGCAGCAAACTGCTGTTCAAAAGGTAGACAGGGTAGGAACTGGCCCTCTAGGGGGTGCCTTCGCTTGGGTTTATGGAAGTGTCTAGATACAAACACGTGGGAGAAGTGATTAAAATGAATGAGTGATGTAACTCGGAGACATTGGACCGGAGTCTGTAGCGCATCAGCTGCAGGTGGCCTCGATCATGTCACTCATCAACTCATCGCTCTCACCTGTGCAGTGATTCGCCGATTATAAAGCACTTTCACGTGAAATATCTTCTTTTCACAGAATTCTAAAGAGAGAGGACAGGGCAACTTTGCCCTTTACCCTTTCTGCAGGGAAGACAGTTCTTCGTGGGACGGCCGGGAGTGTGTCCCCAGGCCTACCCAGAGTGGGTTAAATACAGCTCCTCCAAGCTTCCACCCCACCCAGGACACATCACCCTCTCCTGGCACTTACCGCACTGAACGGTAATATTCCTGTGTTATGGTTTCTCTCCCCTTGAGAACAGAGCGTCGTGTTCCTCCCAAGCATCTGCTCGCTGGTGAGCATTCAATAGCTGTTTGATGACTGGATTACTACACTAGTCACCACTTTACAGATGGGGACACAGGCACAGGCAGGCTACGTACAGGCCTCCCCCTCACCTCGCCTAACCTTTCTGAGCTCCAGTTCTGCTTATGAAAATGAAGAATCTGGAAGTTTTCTCTAACAACCCTCAGAGCTCTGACATGGGTGGTGTCCTTGTCTATTTGGTAGTGTTGTAGAAACTCAACAAAGCTCTCCAAATGGGTGTGGAACAATCTCAAGAGTAAAGAGTAATCCCTGGCTGGGATAACTGTTTACTCTCCATGCTCAGTTGGTTGGAGCCTCATCCCAAAAGGTTGCATACACCAAAATTTGTGGGTTCGAGTCCCAGCCAGGGCACATACCTAGGTTGCAGGTTTGACCCCCAATCAGGGTGTGTATGGGAGGCAGCCGATTGATGTTTCTCTCTCTCCACCTTCATCTCCTTTAAAAAAATCATAAATATATCCTTGGGTGAGGATTAAAATACAAGAATAAAGAATGTGATCAAAGTAACCCTTTTTACTGGCAAGAACAGAAATTCATATTTCCACTTCAGCCTGGACCAGTACCTGAGTTTCTACTATGCTTCAACTTCACCTTGAGAGTTTGAGAAAGTGGAAACCCCCGTGTCTGTCCCTTTACTTTCTCTGTGGTTCCCCAGGTGATTTTGAAGTGGACGGCACACAAGGCCCACCTTCTGGTGTCCTGGAGGTTGCTCACAGCTGACAAGCAGCGGCTCTCCCCCTGCATGGTCTTCAGGTCTGTTCTGACGACTCTAACTAGCGGCCGATGCAAACAGTCCTGTCGGGGCAGGGAGCACTGGCCGGCCACATATATCTGATACGCATTGCTGAGACGAGAAAGTTGTCTTCTGTCCGAATTATGATGAAATCGGAGTTGTGGTTGCTGAGAGTGGACTCTTGACCACTTAGAAACCCTTTCCTAGTCAGGTGGGGTGAGGAGCGGGGTGGGCGTTCTGGATTCCAGAAGGGAAAGGAAATGCGAAGCCTCTTTTTTCCCAGGGTGAAACCGTTCCCAGAAGAATTTTTTTCATAGTTTGTACGATATTATTTATATCAGGTGACCCCTCAGGCCAAAGCCCCTCAGGCCAAATGAAGAGATTTATAAGGGATGCAAAATGTAAGGATTAGGTGAATATACTGAAGAACTGAAATGGAGTAATTTCTCTGGCCCGAGGTAGGACTGCCAAACTATTGAAAATCCATATTCAGACGCAACTGTGAGCTCCCCTCCCCCTACAACTTCTGAGAAGTTTTCTTTTCTTGGTCTCCCACCAACCAAGCCCTGAATTTGAAGCCAGCCTACCATATTTTAGCAGTATGATAAGATCTGACACTTTAATTGTTCAATTTCCCAAGCTGTTAATGTATGTAAACATACAGGAGGCTGTTCCTTAGAGCAACAGGTAATGAATGACTTGGGAGCTATTTACAGGGTGAATCCTGTCAAACCTTCAGTAAAACTCACATCATTTTCATTTTCAAAGGAAATTTTTAAAGAAATTGACAAGTTGAATATTTCTCAATCCTTTTAAGGATTTACTTATGTGAGTTAAAGATGCAAATAGATCTTGTTCACTTTAACTTTTCCAACTTCAGATTTTAAAAACCTTTCTCTGTATTTATTGCTGCCTCCCAGGCCATGTAACATATACAGACAAACTTGTGAAGGTGAAATTCATAATGACCCAATGTGAGGATCAGAAACGTGGCCTTCAAAGTCAGTTGATTTATTCAGTTTTTGAACTCCAACACTTATATGCCACAGTGGCTTACAATGGGCTTAGCAAAAAGAGAGTGTTACGTTACATCTGAGTATTTCATTTCTCTCTTTTAAAAATTATTTTTAAATATGTTGATTGGTTTTATAGAGAAAGGAAGGGGAAGAAAGAGAGAGAGAGAGAGAGAAATATACATCGATCAGTTGCCTCCCATACACACCCCGACCAGGAACTGAACCCACAACCTAGGTCAGTGCCCTGACCGGGAACTGAACCCTCAACATTCTGGTGCACGGAATGATGCTCCAACCAACTGAGCCACATTGGCCAGGGCCATTCCTCTTTTATTGCATAATACAAGAATTGATATCTAATCATTCCAAAAAAAGAGATGAAAACCCACGTCAATATTGCTGAAATTAAAAAATGGGTATAACAGACCATAGCTGATACCACCTTTGATTTTTTGCCCCCAAGGCAAACTGCATCCAGGTTTATTAAAGATCGTTTTTGTAAACAGTCATGGTATTTCAGCAGGACCTGGGCAGACAATGGTCAACAGTACACAACACCTTTAAACTCCCGTCTTCCGTGGACTGCCGAGACCAGAAAGCCACTATAAACCCAGTGAAGGCTTCATCTGCTGCCCTGAATGGGGAGGGTCTAGAGTGAGGGCTGACATCTCACGTTAGCATGTGGTTTAACAGCTTTTCACAAGCCGACCCTGACTTTTGGGAAGTAAGATGAAAGCGGCAGAATTATCGATCTGTAGATCCAGAATCTAAAAATGTGCAGCTGCTCTTTCGAGGGACGCCATCCCAGTGGTGACACTGGGAAAAGTTCAGACTGCCCGATGTACTGGGAGCCATTTTTGGCGGGGTCAGGTCCCAATAGGTCTCTGCACTTAAAGGAGTCAAGTCTATGCTTAAAGTGGAGAGGGACAAGGGACACAGAAATGAACTTTAGTTTTCCAGCACCACAAGGTGTGCTGAGGTGGCTGATGTGTGCCAACATCACGGGACCAAGAGCCATCTCTCCAAACTAGAAGAGAAGGATATTATTTCCCCACATCCTCCCAGCTTTGGAGACATTCTATTAGACCTATATGCCCTTCCCCCAGAAAAACAACAATGAAGTGTTCTGTGTGCTGACAGCAGAGCTTAAAAAAAGTAAAACAAAATTCCGCATTTTTATCAGACCTGATGAAAAGTAGCGCTTCAAAATGTACAGTCACCAGAAATACACAGCTATCAAAAATGCACACCCTTCACCTGGCACCTGCAGCACCCGCAGCTTTCTGCGCCTGGTCTGTTTCGGCATCTCCATTTTCTGCAGGGTTATTCCCGGTCTCGCCAGCATCAACTTCCCCCTTCTTCGCTTTAGGTACCTTCTCTCCCTCCTTTGCAGGGCCTTGTCAGGCTAGGGCCTGGCTTGGGAGGAGCAGGTTTAGCTGATTACCTGGTGGATTTTCCTGTGGTTGGTTCGTCCTTCGCCTTGGTGTCATCTCCTGTGGCATCCCCTCAGCCCTTCTCTTGGGCACAATGGCGACAGTGGCGGGACATCGGGCAGGATACAGGGAAGCAACAGCACGTGGGCTTTGGTGGGTCCAGGGCTCATTCTCACCGCCTCTTCACGTTGCTCCCAACTTTGATTTTAAAAGTTCATTTTGCATTTTCTTTTTGCCTCTTCTGGATGTCCTCCAGCTCTGCGCCTGATTGCTCATAATGCTTGGTATCTCCCAATGTTGCTTTGAGTCAAGTCGTGTCTCTCTGGTTCTCGTTTATTGCTAGACGTCTCATGCTTATTCCACGTGAGCTGTCTTAAGTGACTTTCGACCATATTTCGGACCCTCCTAAACTGTCAGGATTCTTGTTCAGTGTAATCTTTGGCTGCTTCTGTCTCTGAGTATCCTCTCTCCTGGAGTGTGGGCTGGACCTGATGATGTGCTTCTAACGAGTACAGTGTGACAAATGTGGGGGCTCACTTCCAAGGCCAGCGTGTAAGCCTGTGGCCCTCCTGTGGGCTGCCCTGTGGAGAAATGTGCATGGCAGAGAACAGTCCACGGGTACCCTAATCCTGTCCATAGCCCCGTGAGTGAGCTTGGAAGTAGAGCCTTGCCAAGGGAACTGTCAGGTGACATGGCCTTGGTTGACACCTCGAATGTAGATCCTGAGAGGGACCCTGAGCCATGCCCAAGATCCTGAGCCGCCAAAGCTGAGGTCACACTTGTGTTTTAAATGCTAAATTTGGGTGTAATTTTTTATGCAGCAATAGATACTGAATACAAGGACAGAAATTAAAGGCATAATTGAAGTGTTCCCTGCTTTGAGGAGCTCATCATCTATCTTGTATGCTCCGTAGTTGTCTAGCATCCCTGGTAAACCAATGCTCTTGGTTGTTATCATCATCGTTACTCTTGGACAAAGGGCTCCAACAAAAATAGTTTCCCAGCTTCCGTTTTGTTTTCCATGTTTTTTCTTTGTTTTTCAGTTTAATTTTATGAATAAATAATACATGCAAATGATACAATCTTCAAAAGGGACAAAGGGTATAAAGTGTGTGGTAGATCTGACCACCCCCTTTCTCCCTGGCAACAGCCATTACCAGCTGATCGGTTAACCTTCCAGAGTTAAACTTTTCATTTACAAAGATGTACATATTTCTCCCCACTCCCCATCAAAACAAAACAAAGCAAATGGCAGTGAAATTTGACTTTCAAGTATAACTTGAAATCAGGAGTACGGTTAGTGCTCAACAGATTGAAATCTGCCAGGGGATTCTACTCTCAGCTTCACAGATAATTAACTGAAGAAGCCATGGAAAACCTTTGAGACAAAGGAAAACAACATGTCACGTGATGAAAGGGCTGGAGTGGGACCTGGAGAAGCCACCTGGGTTGTCCAGGTGCCTGGGGGCAGGATAGTATTGAAACAGGAAGATGAGTCTCCTCAATGAAGTATCTCGTTGATCTTTGGGAGAGAGAGAAAGGGACATGAACATACTCTCCAGATCAGAACATGTCCTAGACATTGTTGCAGCCTTTCCCTTCCTAATTTTCCGATCAACTCCCTAACTTCATACTGTGAAAAATTAGGGGTGTGTCTGTGCGTGTGTATGATTTGCTTCTGGTCACTGTAGAGAACTAAGTTGGCTCTGGGCTGGACGTGGAAGGAGCCCCGGGAGTGGATATGAAGAAGGAAGTGAGGGCTCCCTCTTGCAGCTCTTCTACATCTTTCTCTTGCCCCAGGGGCGGAGACTGGGTAACTGTTGTAACTGTGCGGGCGGTGTCCCGGGCTTGTAGAACAAGAGTGGACTCTTTCCCTGGCTGGCCCTGAGACCTTGGCCACGCAACTTAACCTGTCCATGCCTCCGTTTCCTTTCTGCAAGGTGAAGGTGCTGAACCAGGTGGTGAAATACTTTCTACATTGGCAGAAGTCTAAATAGCATGGCGTATGAAGACTAATAAATGCCCTAGAAGAAAGACACTTCATGAATTTGAGGAGATATTACTCTTGCAGTCATTACCTTTAGAATTATAGGCAGCACGCCAAACAAGTTGCCGTGGAGGTGAAAGAGTGATCGGACAGAATTCAGCAGAACGTAGATGTTAGTTTTGTTTCTTTAATGCGTAGTTTCGACTTCAGATGGAACTGAGTCATAAAGTACACTCACTCAGTTTGTTAAGCCAAATCACAAGATTGGTCAATCCTTTGAATTTATTATTCAGAGAACCGTAGAAGAAAGCAGCCAAAAATAATGCTGATAATTGTTACTCAGTGACTCATGAGCCCTTTGATTGGAACCCAGCGTATTGTTTAGTCCTTGTCCTGGCATCGTTAGTAGATGTTCCCTTTTATTTTGATGAAAGGAACCCACGAACAGAGATTTTAAATGAATGCTTGTATTTCCCTGCTCCTTCACAGGATCTCTTTCCGTACATAGAAGAGCAGCTGTTTCTTCTCTTAGGCCACTCATCTGTGATTCTGAGGATATAATACAGGAAGAATTTCTCTCTCTCTTTCTCTCCCTCCCTCCTGCTTCCTTCCTTCCACTCGCTTACCAAACATTTAGGTTCTGTTTCCAGAATCTAAAACCTCTCATTAGCTACCAGCTACCTACTATGTGCCAGATACTGTCCTAGGTGCTCTGGATACAGCAAGGGGAAGGAGACACTGTCGGGGGTGGGGGGGAACAACTTTCCTGTACCCTCAAGGTTCTTCTGGCTGGTCTAATAATCAAATACACATGCGGCAGATTAGCAAGGGAAGAGAACTAAATTTAATACATACGTATGCAAAACTCACACACATGAGGGCATCAGAGACCTCCTCCACACACAAGAGGTTCAGAGACAGAAAGGGGGATCAAGGTGAATGCCACCTGCGGAGCTAGGGACGAGGTGATGCACCTTGGGGGCTTTCCAGGGTCACTGCAGGACTCGAAGAGCAGATGTGTAGTAAATAAAAGTTTGCCCTGCCACATAGGTGGGTCAGAAAAGTTATTGCAGATAATCTCTTATGGGTAAGGCCCCTAGTTCTTCTCTCAGGGGTGTCTAACTTTTTGGCATCTCTGGGCCACACTGGAAGAAGAAGAGTTGTCTTGGGCCACACATTAAACACACAAACACTAATGAAAACTGATGAGCCAAAAAAAAAGGGGTTAAGTAAATTTATAATTTTATATTGGGCTGCATTCATAGCCATCCTGGGCTGCATGTGGCCGTCGGCCCAAGGGTTGGACACCCCTGTGGGAGTGGAAGACGCTTCTTTTGAGCCTGAGGCTAGAATCGCCTTTAGCTCAAAACAGTCTGCGTACCACAGAAGCACATCGTGGGGCGGCTTGTTCCGGACCCACGTGTGACAAAGTCCCTGCCCTCGTGAATCTTACACGCTAGTGTGGAGAGACAGAATAAGCACTCTAACAAGTGGTATGTCAGTTGGTGATAAACATAATTGAAAAAATAAATTGGGATGCAGGGGTCAGGGTAGGTAAGGGGACCTCAATGAGGTGACCTTTCATCCAATCCACAATACATCTAACATGCCTACTGTGTGTGGGGCGCTGCTCTAGGTGCTGGGACCGTATATTAACAACAAAAAAATCCCTTCCTTCTGGAGGAGTGTGTGCAGGTCTCTTAGGAGGTGGGGGCTGGGGGTGGGGAATGGTATACAGGAGGGTAGGGGTATCAGGAATGTGGAGTGCCCCATTCAAATGAGGTGGTTGTTGAGCAGGTCACCTAAAAAGGTGACATTTGAGCTGTGACAAAGATGAGATGAGGGGCTGAGCTTTGTGTGACTACAGGAGAGTGTTCCAGGCACAGAGAAAAGACCCGCTGGGTCCCCAGAAGGTCCAGGGCGGGGTGGGGGGCACCCGTGTGGCTGGAGCAGAGCAGCAGGTAAGAGTGGTGGAGGTGAGCCCAGGAGGTAAAACAGCAGATGGATGCTGGGCTTTGCTCTGAATCCACAGCAGATGGGTTTTGAGCAGAGACGTCATACCACCTAAATGACTTCTGGAGAGAACGAGTCTATCTTCTGTGCTGAAATTAAGTTGACAAGGGAGCAAGGACAGCAGCGGGAGAGTGCTCCACTGGCTACCTGTAACCCAGGTGAGAGAGGGTGACAGCGGGTGGCGAGAGGTTTTAGATTCTGGAAACATCTGGAAGGCAAAGCCAACAGGGTCTGCGGATGGCTTAGGGGCAGAGTGGGAGGAAGAACCAGAGTTGAGAACAATGGCATGTGTTTTTCCTGAGCACCTGGAATGACGGAGTCACTTTTTACTGAAGCGAGGAAGACGGGGAAGGGTGGGTTTCAAGGGTTCCCTTTGGTTAGGTCTGAGTTAGAGACCTACAGTTCTAAACTTAGCTTCCTTCAGTAATGTGGAAACACTGGGAGAATCACCTTCCTCTTTAACAAAGTGCAGGCCCCATCTGAAATGCTGTCGCTGAAGTGTCTCAGTGAGAAGAAGGTAAAACCAAGAATATCCCCCGTGTGTGGCTGCCTCGGGTTAGAGCATCAGTTAACCCAGGCTGGAAGCCCCTGTCTTCCTCCATGTCTCTCCTGCCTGACGCCTTGCCTCAACCAAATGGGCTGTGAAATGCTGTTGCTTTTCCCTCTGAAAGGCTTCCTCGACCTCCTCTTCACCTTCACTGCCTTCACCTCTGTCCTTATCACCCAGAGGTCAGGGGACCAGAGGACCTTCCTGCAATCTTATCTTGGCCACAGAGTAACACCGCTGTCCCTGGAGGGCATGGTCAGGGTCCTTGCTGAAATGCAGGTCTGACTGGGCCGGTTTCTGGCGAAGAGGCCCCAGATTCAACTGTGTTCCCTCTCTTCTATCACTGCTTATGTTTCCAATTCCAGGGCTGGCCTCAGTGTCAGTCCTCCTGTGGGGCACATTCCTGGCTGTCCCTTCCTAGATTTCATCTTCAGGACAGGAGCCATATCTTGCCCACGAGCAGCTACCTGAGTACCTGTCATATAGCCCAGAAGCCATTGTTTTCAAAGCCTCAAATGGCCTGGGTTTACTTAGCACACAAATTCCAAATGCCTGTCCCCTGTGAGTCCTCACAGCGTGGCCTGGGTGCACACCCCTGCAGCCCCCTCTTCTGACCACCTTCTCCTGCACCCGCCTACACTCAGTCTACACTCAGTAACTCGTGGATCCTGTAGCCTTCATGCTCCGGAACTCACATGGTCTCATCTCCTGAAAGGCCTTTCTCTTCTCTTCCCATCTCCCAGCCTGATCACGGCCCAACTTGACCTTCAAGGCCTAACTCAAAGAGCTTCCCTCTTCTCTCTGTCCTTCTCTAAAGTCCTGCCCGTCAGGTAGCATTGACAACTGTCTCCTGTGGATTCTCCTTCTAGCACCTGGCGCACTGAATGATGGGTGTGTATTTGCCACTGTTGCCAAGAGTAAGCATTGGAGGACCGGGCCCGTATTTTACATATCTCTAAATACGTATATATACTTCACACACTACATGTCTTTATATATCTCTGTGCTGTATGCTATTATCTTTATATATGTTATATGGAACTAACCATTTGTTTACTGCATTGGTTTTTGAATTAATAGAAGTATTGGTGGAATTTCACACTGTAGGGAGCATGTTTCTTACTGAAGAATCAACTCTTTGGTGAAGCACTGATGTAATAACAGAATTACGGGTTTGACCTCAGAGAGCACAGGCAGGACTTTGTGGCGGGAACCTGGAAACCAGCCCAGAGTCCCTTTGGAGGGGTGGAGGATGGGATGGAGAGACTTGTGGGTGGGGCCTGGGGCAACCAGGCTGTGACCAATCCCAGCCAAGAAGCGGTTTGTCCCATGATGCCCCAGCAGTAGATGCCCCGGCCTCAGGCAGAGTACCCCATACGGCCGGCTATAAAGGGGCATATGGAACAGGGGCGCTCTTCCATGGCCTCCTTTGGTGGTCTGGTATGACTGTGCTCTGTGGTACAGCCGCCTGTTCCCTCCCAGGTATTCCAGCGTCAGTCTCTGGGCCTCAAGCTGTGTTCTCTTCTGTCTTTTTTTTTTTTTTTTT
>PVKM010029260.1:0-17861 GCA_004027735.1 Carollia perspicillata | reverse complement strand
CCTCCTCTTCTTCTGGCCCTGGTGCCTGGCTTCGGTGGAGCCCCAGGGAAAGGCGTCCTGCCTGCCTGGAGGGTTAAGCCCCCGGGGACAGAGGACAGGGCAGCGCCCCGGAGTGTGTGAAGGCAGCTGTCGCTGCTGTGGTTTCCTAGGGAATCGGGCCTGACGAAGCGCAGTGGCTTCTGGAGGACGCAGGCGCGGCGTCTGGTTCAGCTTCCCTGTTTGCTGAGCTTAGCGTCTGCCTTAGCGGGATTACTCCAGGGGTTTGCTGGGACGCTCTCTCAGGTGAGGAAAGCCAGGTCCCTTGGGGGGGGCCTGGGGGGGAGGAGGCTAAAGCAGGATTTGGGAAGAGAAGGCAGGCGCTGACGGGGTTGCTCAGGGGCCTCTCCCCTTCTTGCTGATGGTTCGGGAGGGGGAAACTACGAAGGCCCTTACACGTCCTTTATCTGTTCTTTTAAAAAATTACAGCTTACATTCAGTATGACTGTGCGTCACTCCCCGGCACACAGCAGGGCGGTTGGACAGTCGCACCTGTATTTTGTGATCCAGCCCCCACAATATTTCAAGTACCCACCCAGCCCTGTGCAGTTACTGGAATGTCACCAGGTTCCTTCTGCTGCATGTCACGCCCCTGCGACTGCTTTGGGACCACCCGTTTGTCCTTCTTAATCCCTTCGTCTCTCTCGCCCGACACCCCGCTGGACCTGGGGCAGCTGTCGGGCAGAGGCGGTGGCTTCTATACAAATGATAGAGATCATCATGCGACATCTCTTTCAAAACCGGAACCTATTTCCTCCCAACAAATATTTTCACCAATCGAATCTGCCCCGGTTCACCTGGTAGGGTGAGACTTTTCTCGAAACCAACGATGCCCAAATTAATCTTTTCCAGAAGGGTGAAAAGCATTCAGAGACCATAAACCAGATGCTGGACCAAATGAGAAAATAATAATGATCTTAAAGGAACCTCTAAGAGGAAACCAATCTTGGGACTGACCGAATGTGTGCCGACCATCCTTCCTTCATGGCTAACATTGGCGAGAGCCTCGGGACGGCCTCCTCGGGTGCCCGCTCTCCTCAGACCGGCCCCAAACAGCCCAGAGCCCTACAGGGGGGCCTCTCTTGGCTTGCCATGTATTTGTCTGTCCAAACCGGTCCCCAGGGCCATGAGGGTCCCCCTTGGGGGTATATTCTCGCCAGCTGGGAGAAATTTGATCCTGAGTCCCTCAAGAAAAAGGCCGACCCCCTTCTATAACGCAGCCTGGTCCCGACGTGCAGTGGGCAACAGGGAGGTTTGGCCAGGCGATGGTGCCGTTAACTTGACTACTGTCCCAAAGCTGGGCCTGCTTCACTATTCCCATGGAAACGGACAGAGGGTCCCTACGTCGGAGGCGTCCTGGCGCTAAGCCGGGTGTGGTCTGTAAACCAGAAAACCGTAGCCAGATGGAAAAAACATTTCAAAAATGGGTGAATGGACGTGTCAGTCCTTCACCAACATCTGAGTGGCAACCAACTGTTCAGGTATTTAACTGTCTTTTTAAAAAATCTATTTTATTGATTACGCTATGACGGTTGTCCCAATTTTTACCCCTTTACCCCCCTCCACCCGGTACCCCCATTGCCTCCAGCAACCCCCCTTCGTTCATGTCCATGGGTCGTACATTTAAGTTCTTTGGCTTCTCCATTTCCTATACTATTCATACCCTCCCCCTGTCTATTTTGTACCTACCAATTTACACTTAATCTCCGCACCTTTTCCCTCACTCTCCCCCTTCCCCCTCCCAACTGATAACCCTCCAAATGATGTCCATACCCATGATTCTGTTGCTGTTCTGCTGGTTTGCTTAGTTTTTTAGAGTAAATTGTTGATAGCTGTGAATTTATTGTCATTTTAATGTTCATAGTTTTGATCTTCTTTTTCTTAAATAAGTCTTTTGAACATTTCATATAATAAAGCCTTGGTGATGGAGAACTCCTTTAGCTTCGCCTTGTCTGGGAAGCACTTTATCTGCCCTTCCAGTCTGAAGGACAGTTTTTCTGGGTACAGTAATCTAGGTTGTAGGTCCTTGTTTCTCATCACTTTGAATACTTCTTGCCCGTCCCTTCTTGCCTGCAAAATTTCTTTTGAGAAATCTGCTGACAGTCTTATGGAAACTCCTTTGTAGGTAACTCTCTGCTCTTCCCTTGCTGCTTTTAAGATTCTCTCTTTATGTTTAACCTTTGGCATTTTAATTACAATGTGCCTTGGTGTGGTCCTCTCCAGGTCCTCTTGTTTGGGATTGGCTGTGCTTCCTGGTCTTGTATGTCTATTTCCTTTACCAAAATAGAGACGTTTTCTTTCATTACTTTCTCAAATAAGTTTTCAGTTTCTTGCTCTTTCTTTTCCCCTTCTGGCACCCCTATGACTCGAATGTTGGTGTTTCTGAAGATGTCTCAGTGGTTCCTTAGCCTGTCCTCATTTTTTTGGATTCTTTTTTCTTCTTGCTGTTCTGATCCAATGCTTTTTTCTTCCTTATGTTCCAAATCATTGATTTGATTCTCAGCTTCATCCCCTCCACTGTTGGTCCCTGTACATTTTTCTTTATTTCACTTAGTGTAATCTTCGTTTCTGCCTGGGTCTTTATTAAGCCATCGCCGTACCCAGTGAGTTCCTCAAACATCCTAATAACCAGTGTTTTGAACTCAACATCTGACAGATTGCTTATCTCCATTTTGCTTAGATCTTTGCCTGCAGTTTTGTTCTGTTCTTTCCTTCAGGCCATGTGTCTTTGTCTCCTCGTTTTGGTAGCCTCTCTGCTTGTTTCTGTGTATGAGATAGAGCTGCTTTGACTCCCTGTCTGAGCAGTGTGGCCTATTGTAGAAAAGTGCGCCAGTTCGTTGTCGCCAGGTGGCGCTCTCTGGCTCTGTGGGGTGGAGGGCTTGGAGAGAAGACAGTGCTGCTGCCTGGCCTCTGGGGTTCTGTCTGGGAGAAGGTCATCCCCCAGGACTTGCCCTGATGCCAGTCACTTCCATTTTTCCCAGTAGGCCACCGGTGCCCTTCCAGCCGTTGCCCTGGTACTGAAGCCCAGAGGGAGTGAGTCTGCATAAGCTCTAACTCCACTGCGGGCCTCCTGAGAATCCTGCAGCTTCTTCCACTGCCCCAACCCCCACTGGTATTTATAGCCAGAAGTTATGGGAACTTATCTTCCTGGTGCTTGAGCCCTGGGGGTGGGGCTGGCATCCTTCACCCCTGAGGTTTTTCTCACAGTTTTTATCCACCACATGAGTGTGGGACTGTCCATTCTGTGGTTCTCCACACCTTTCCATATCTCTACCCCTCCTACCCATCTGGATGAATACGGCTCCTTTAATTCCTTGGCTGTTGGACTTCTGTGTGTGGGGGGGATCTGCCCACAGAGCCCCCTCCTCCGCCATGGATGAGAATAAGTCTACCAAGACATGATCTGCTTGGGGAGGAAAGGTGGCTGATCTCTCATAAGAGAAGGACCAAGAGCCTGTTCCTCGTTGGGCTTTTATTGGGTTTAATTTGCATAGAAATACAGGTAAAGCTCATCAATCATTGTCAGGCAGTAAGGATCAAACAATAGATAACCTTCAAGGAACTACGAGGGCTTATTCTAAGGGTCAGTTAGCTAAAGGGCTATAAAACTTTGGGGAAACAAACTCATTCTATGCTTGGACCCTTATCATTTAAACTGAGGGTATTAGCAAAGCTGGTTTCACAGGATTTTATGCATTCTCTCTTAGGCCTGATGCCCCGGGGAACTGCCCATTCCTGCCATTCCTGCCCAGGGCTGCACCGCCCTCCTGCGTTGTTTCAGGCTTAAGTCAGGCAAGGGAAGTAAGACAACCAAGGCATTAGGAGACTTCTTGCAGACAGATTAAGGACTCAGGCTATATCAAAGCTGAGGGTCGAGGGTCCATCACCCCCTTTTACTACAGCCCCCCAAAGTCTTTCCCTGAGGGCCCCATTTGCGACTATGCCTGTCTTAGGTTGTCCCTCCCTTGAGGAATCTTACCCATCATTGGCTAACCAATCATCCACCCGGGGCCAAGCATGGTGAAGTAAAAGGTGGCAGAGGCCATGTCCCTACCAGGAAGATAAGCTTTGTCTCCTTAGTGGCTTATGGTCCCAAGGTCCTTTATCAGCCTTAGCCATGGAGTGTTACAGCTTCTGAAACCAGGCAGGGCAGTTCCCAACAGACTTCTTTACATTTTCCTGTTCGACTTTCTGACGATTCTGGGTGATATTTGGTCTGTAGTCTATTTGTAATTTTTGCTGTGGTTGTGCAAGGAGGTGACCTATGTTTGACTATGCCTCCATCTTGACCGGAAGTCTGAACAGGTTGCTTGTCTCTCCCCACAAGTTTGAAGAAAACCAGGTATCTGCATTTCAAATACAAATTTTGGGGGAGACAATTCTTATCCAAAGGGAAAAACTTGAACTATAGCCGAGCAAATCATTTTAACTTATTTCAGATATTATTTTCTAAATTGGTAAATTTCTGGTAAAAAGCCATTGACTATCTACACATTTTGAAGCAACACGAGACACTGAAACATTAACTGCTGGACAACTTTAAGTTCACCTGCTTTTGGCTTTTTATTCAAAGGGGCTGTAAAGTGGATTTGGAGCTGTTGATGAATGTCTTGCGCTTTGTTGGAGGTGTTTTTCTTGAAAGCAAGCGCGCGTTTGCTGGTAGAGGAGCCTCTGTCTCTAAAGGTCACGAACGTGTCCATGAAAGTCAGTCTAAGGGATGCTGGCTGCTTACTTTCTGTTTCTCGTTTGCTTGAAATTACATGGGAGGCTTTGCCAAACAAAATAATAATAACTATATTCTATTTGTATACGTATATTTTTTATTAAAATATGAGTTCTAGAGATTTTAGGCTGCACTAGGAAGAAACTTGCGAAAATTCACAGCCAAGTTCCAACAGGAAACTCTCAGGGGTAGCAGGTGTCCTGTCAGGGAGTTTATACATTGTTTCCAATACTCAATGCACACTTGGAGTAAGTCATGGATAGTGTTTTGAAATCTCACGTATTATTTGTTCTTTATATTTTGAAATTGTGTGTTAAGTCTAAAATTATGGGCTTTGTACTGTTCTTTTATGTAACTTCATAGTAATTTTTACTTACCAAGAAACTGTTGTCTTGGAATGTTATATCTGACAAAGAAGTACTTTATCAATTGCAATTATAATCAGGACTATAGCCATGTCCTTTTAAATTCTGTCATTTATAAACAGTCCTTGTTTTACTTGGATACATTTGGAAATAATGTTACATCTTTGGAAAGGTTCACGATAAGGACTCTGACTTACTCTAACTTGTAGGTATCTAAGCAAGTCATATCTTCGAAGTAGGTGAAGGTTTATAGACTCCTAAGGAGTAACTGGATTCATGGAAAAACTGGCAAATAATCAAGACAAACAAAAATTGGTTATATGGGACTGAAGGAACTAAAGATCACTATTATTCTTATGACTTTGTCAAAGTACGGCTAGTTTTAAATCTTTTTTGTTTTCCTGACATAAGGAAACTTATTTTTCCCCTGGAGTAGTTTGATAAATTATACCCTGATAAGCAATTATGAAGTATTTATATTTTCCTCCCTACCTAACCCCTCCAGAATTTGACATCTCTTAATAAGTATTCTTTTTTCACGGCAATATATTTGTCTGCACAAATCCAGTAAGAATCTGTTCTCTTTATAATAGAACACATAGAGCCAGTTTCCAGTTGTGATCTTATTAATGAAGTCTTTGTCTGGAATGTCATGATTGAAAAAGACATGCCTGGACTCTGGATGTCACCCGAAAGCCTGAAGGAACTGAGATTGACTTCGGAAGTCAAGAAAGCTCACTGCAGAAAAGGCCTGGCACCTTGCTTGGTCATTTGGTTCATGGCAGTCTTTCCAGGTAAGGAATGAAGGCTGCTTTCCTGAAAGATGGCAAGGAAAGAAACTCAAGACATTTTGGGGACCTCAGGAACTTGAGGAATCCACCCGAGCCTATAGGTATTGCAGGCAAAGCCAAATGACAACCGTGCGGTTTGGCCTCAGTGCTTTGAGGGGCTGAATAAAGCTCAATCTGAAGATTCCTGGAATTTCACAAGGAAGTTTGAAAAGCCCTATATAATCAATTACTATTTTTGTTGGATTTATGCTAATAACCAGGCCAAATGGAAACTAGACTTAATGTAGCCTCATGAAAAATGAGGGTAATTGTAGGGACAGAAATCGTGTTTCAGTGGAAATCACAATGCATAGTTGTCACCCACAAACTGCATTGAATCCTAATTTCTCTAGTTTTCTTCCAAGCTAATGTTGCATTTTTCTCCCTCCCATCCTTTGACTTGAAATTATTAACTACTGATGCAGTGTAAGCCATACAGAATTTACCCAAGTACCCGATAACATCACCACAGATACTTACACTGCAGATAAGGAGGGTCTGCTAGACTGTCCCCTGCTTACTTTCACTCGCACAAAAGCCTTGCATTTGGAAGCCTTCTCAACTGGCAGTCTCGAAGACTCAGAAGCTGGTTTACGGTTTGCTGTGTTCATTAACCGTTGTATTCCTGCTGTTTTCATATAGTGTACGCCTACGACCTTTTAAACCTGGTGGCTTGTTCACACAGTGTAGACCACACTTTAGAAGCCCACCTGCATCGCCACCTCCTGAAATGAGCCTCAGCGGCTTGGCTGGATGGACTTGGTGCCAGGACTGGACGGTTACGTCACACACAGGGGTTCCGCATCAAGACGGTGATGCTTTGGGGGTTCCACGTTAGCCCTGCTCTGGAAGAAGCAGCTCCCAGCCTCCCTGTTCCAGACTCAGATCCTGTTCCCTTGTCTCTTGGACTAGACAGGAAGAGACTTCCATACCCTACGGAGGCAGGGGCCATGCCAGACCCTCATCAGCAGGAAGTGGGTACTGAAGAGAAATAAACCCTCCTCCCTCCTCACCCCTAAAAGACTCTAGGGATGGGAGTCTCTGAGGTGAGAAGGGGTCAGGACAGTAAAAAGCTAGGAAGGCAAGCGGAATAGGCAAACTGAGACACACAGCTGAACTGGCCAAGCAATTTACAGCCAGGTACAGATGGTCCTGGCAGGGGGCAAAACTGGGAAAACAGGAATCTTGTCCCCAGGGCAGACTTTTCTCCCTGGAGATAACTTCTAGGCCTCAGATGTATTTCAGCTCCAGGCCCAGAGAAGCAGCAGAGCTAGGTCATTGCCCCTGTCACTGACCAATCAGTGGAGACCATGACCCTGAAAGGACACACCTGGAGAACTGATGAGCATTCTGCTGAAACCCTCCCCTGAGACCTCTCCAAAGATTCCTGCCTGCAAGAGAGAGAAAGAGAGAGAGAGAAGCCTCGAGACGAAGGACCCAGCCCGCGCCAGCCCCTGCCTCTTCTTCCCCCGCTTCTCTTCACTGGCAGGCGTCCCCTAAACTCCAGGTCAGTGAGCAGCTGGCAGCTGGTCCCAGGCGAACCCACTGGGCCTGTCCCCAAAGCTCCCTTTTTTCTGACTTCCCAGTGAGCCAAGGCAGCCCAGCTTGCGCTCTCCTGTTCCTCCCTCTATGCTAAGCCCTTCCTTGTTTCACTGTCCCTGGCTTTAATAAATGTACTATCATCATCTTTTACACAGGAAGTCAAGAACCCACACACTACAGCCGGCCCCAGTCAGACCCGCTCAGGGCCAGGCCCTTGTCTGGTGACCCTAGCTAGAGAGAGCAGTTGGAGAATGAGAAGAAACAGGAACCACACCATTAAGAGTCCCGAGGAGTGGTCCGAGCACTGGGCGGTGCGGATTCTGCACCCTCAGTGGGGATGGCTTGAACGTGGCGGCCACGCCCCCCATGGTGCATCAACACCACCAGGGCACCAGGGTTCTTGGCACAAAGGTCACCACACAAAGGTGCTCTGGGCCAGTTCAAAGCCTCTGTAAACACTGAAGGCATCCTGAAGCTTCCCCCCAAAAATGGTTGGAGACTTTGGGGAGAGATTCTACAGTACAGCAGAGTGTTGCAAACACGGGCTCGGCAGGCGGAGGTCCACCTCCACCACATATTAGCTGTGTGACCTCGGACGAGTTACCGAACCTGTCTGATTCTTAGATTCCTCATCCATGAAACTGATCAAGATAATAGTCACACTCACAGTAAGCACTCAGATAAGGCCAGAGGAAGAGATACAACACGGACCTAGTCTTGTGCCCAAACTCCTGTGGGCTGGAAAGAGAAATCTAGAAGGCCCACCTGGACCTACATATTCAGCTATCTGGAAGGGGCTCATGGTTTTGTTAAACTTACAGAACTCCCCACTGTCTTCGTTAATATTTAAAGAGAAACAGGCCTCCCTTCATTTTGATAAGAGCGTTTTTAAAAATGGCTTTAAATTGCACCAGATAAACTCCCCGGGTTCCAAAGTGGTGTGTTAAGAGTTCCTGGACAGAAAACGTTCATTGCCCATTCAGCAACGTCTGCTCCTCTGGTTACAGCACAGGACTGAGAGAGCTCAGGTCCCGAGTCCATCCCACGGGGCCGCCTTCTGGACAAACCTCACGTGCCTTGGGCTCGGCAAACACACGGTGCATTTCTCACCCCGACCCGTTAAGCGAAGGACAGGGGACAACGGGCCACAGTTGCTAGAACACTAATCGAGCTACAGGCCCTCACAGAAGCCAGAGGCATTACCGCGTCTCCCCCATTTCCAAAGAGACTCCCTTTGGAAGGAGAAAGAAACACATTAGACAAGGAGGACCTACCCATCAACGAAGTCGTCCTTCCGCTCTTGGACCGGAGCCTAATGGAACCCAGGGAAGCTTGAGAGTGAATAAAATAGTACAGCAGCCACGTTGCATTCAGAAAGATAATAAAGAAGTTTAAGGGCAAAGATACCAATGTCCCAGGAGATAATGACAACATCTCAGTTCAGGCACTGCGCATGGTCACAGAGCCAAGAGACTGGCTTCAGCCACAGCCAAAATTTCGAGGGCTTTGGCTTGGTCTCTGGGCCAGTGCTGATGCCAGGCGCTAGGCAGAATAAGTGGGAAGGGCAGAAAGCAGTATCACCGAGGGTCTTCCTCTCACACCCGTCTGGCAGGCCGAGACCCAGAGCGGCGATACTCGAGACCTCAAAGAGATGCTTCTAGCCCTTATAATCAAATTCCCTCGGATGGGGGTTAAAGACCAAACTGATCAGTAATGAATTCTGTGCCAAAACAAACCACTTACGTTCTTTTAAATGACACCAGTGGTCTTAGAAGCCAGAGTAAAATCATCCTGAGGTTTAGGTCCATGTCCGGTGACTCTGCTCACCCGGAGTTTCAAATTCTGGGAGATACAATTTAAATACACCCTCGGGGTCTGGCTGTGAGGTTCTGATCACCCAGGAGAAATGCGTCTGACTGAAGGAAATCAGCCCGGGGTGGGGTGGGATCAGGTGGGGGGCACAGAAGGGAAGGTGCACCGCGTGGCAGGTAGACTTACTGCGCGGGGAGGCAGGAATACCAGGGGCGGCATAAGTAGATTTACAGGTCACGTGGAAAACAGTAGGACGAATGACGTAAGAATAAACTCATACTGAACGGTAAACCTACTTTTGCCCGACCCTGGATTTGTCCAAAACCGCCTATCAAGTTTTTCCCAGTTAAATCACATTACAAGAACTTCGTAGAGAAGATCATTAATGAAATTCCCACAATGAAGCCTTTGTACATTTAAAAAATAGCTACTTTGCCATGCAAGTAAATATCCTTTTCCTTTCTTTTTTTTTTTTAACGACTGCAAATTTTCACAAGAGGTGAATCCTGTTTGCTCCGAAGCGGTGACTGCGAGGAGCTGACCCTGTCCCTGGGTCCTCCGAGGGTGTGCGCACGCTGTCTGCCCCTCCCACTCCCCCCCTCCCCCCGCTGCACCCTCAGCCTCCGACGGTGCCTGGCACCCAGGAGGCGTTCACTCGTCCGAATGGCGACTGAGACTTTGTGAGAACACAGGTGGCGTTTTCTGAGCTTTCCTCACGGCCCTCTCACTGAACATCTGTTCTCCCCTCGGCAGTGTCGGAGCCCAATGACTATCCTGGAGACAGCATGAAAACAAGTGGTGGAATTTTTTTTTTAATCTAGGTTTTTGTTTTCTTGTCCCAAGTGGTAACTACGTAAAAGGCCGAGGGACGGATAGTGAGATGCGTGGCCTTTCTACTGCAGTGGTGTCTCAAGTTTAAGTTTTGTCAAATTCCTACTGGTAAAACTCTTAGCTGTCACAACAAACGTGGAGAAATAGTTTACATCTGTAATGACCAGCAGTTCCAAAGCTATGGTGTTTAAAGGAGGCAAAGAATCTTCACTCGTTCCGTACGTCTCTGAAGAAATAAGAAATGGTACTGAAAGCATGAACATAATCACCCTGGCTGGTGTGGCTCAGCTGGTTAGAGAGTCGTCTGTAAACCGAGAGGTCGTGGGTTTGATTCGCAGCCTGGGCTGCAGGTTCGGTACCCGGTCGGGGCACAAAAACAACAGATTGATGTTTCTCTCCCTCCCTTCCTTCTCCTCTCTCTCAAAATCAATAAGCATGTCTCTTTGGGTGAAGACAAATCACATAATGAATCACATAATGCATGAAATACACTCGGGAAAGGATAGCCCACCCACCAAACACTCGTTGAGTACGGACGGCCAATGCGCATGCCTGCGCATGCCAGCTGAACCCTCACTACATATTGCCAACTAACAAACTTAATCAAACATGCCTAGGCCTCACCATGTCTCACTGCCATGTAACAAATACTTATTATCATTATTCACATGCAAAGCATTGTAGATACCTCTATGATGAAGGCAAACACTGTCCTGGATTATGGCGGAGGAAAAAAGGAAAACCAAGTAAGAAATTACAGTAAGAGGAAGTAAAGGTTAGGGACTCCGGCATAAGGTGGTTGGAAAAGTCCCCTCTGAAAAATCCTTGGCCTGCTAAGGATACAAAGGGCACAGCCCCGGGCAGTCCTAGGGGAAGAGCACTGCACGGGCAAAGGGCCCGCGGTGGGAACGGGCTGCAGCACAGGAAGGTGGCAGGAAGGGGGCGAGGGGCACCAGCTGGAGTCAGAGGGGAAGGACGACCGGATGGCGCAGCCCACAGGGGAGCCGGCCGGCAGCCTCTGTGCAGTGGAAAACCACTGAGGATTCTCACCGAGACAGGCACGTGACTGCTTTGCATTTTTAATCTGAATCATTCTTGCAGTTGCGTGAAGGATGGATTAAAAAAGAGGCAAGAGGGGGAAACGGGGACACCAGCTGGGAGTTCAGCATAGCCAGATAAACAGAAACAGCCGTGATTTTGACTAAAACGCTGGGAGGGGACCACTGATGGAAAAGCAGTGGGAGAGCTCATCGGATGTGGAGCGTGGGGGTGCCGACGTGGAGGATGAGGGGCAGGGAGGCTGGCTCCCATTCTGAGGTCCTTCCTTCCTAAGGGTTACCAAAGACATCCCGTTGGCCAGCCAAATGCAGGGAATCCTTACTGTGTCCAATCTCCACCTGACACCATGAGCCACTTCCTCGTCCCTCAAACTCCATTCTCTCCTGGTTTGCAAGACTCCACGCTTCCTGGGTTCTTCTCTGAGTGGTTAGGCCGCCTCCTCTCCGGGCTCCTTGTACCCCACAACCAGGCCTTGGCCCCTGCTTTTCCTTCGCTGCCCTGTTCCTTGGTGACTTCACCTGAACAATCCACAATTTTAGCTGCGATCGACATAAAATGCCCAACCAGGACACTCTCCCTCGCTCCAGAACCCTCTCCCCACCTGTCTGCGGCCCATTTCTATCGGAATGCCTCTGCAGCACCTCCAACCCAACATATCCGAAAGAAGCGTCACGCTCTCCTTCCGCCAACACTCCTATCCCCTCCTCCCATCCCTAGCCCTCCCTTGGTGAAAAGCCCCACTTCACAAAAAAAGCCCAGCCTCCCAAGCCCCAGACTTCAGGATCATCTCACGCTCCCTCTCGCTCAGGCCCACAGCACAGCAATTTCCAAGCACTGCCTAATTTGCTTTCTAACTGGCTGTTGAGGGCGTCCTCTCCTCGAATCCCGCTGCTTTAATTCAGGTCTTTACCCTCCCCTGGATTACGGCAATTGCCCTCTGGGGAGCCTCACCCTGCTGTACCCCAGCACCCCGCCGCCCCACCCCATACGCACGCTGCCTTCAGGATAAAACCCAGCCTTTGGAGACGCAAGCAAGGTCCTGTGTGAGTTAGCGCCTCGCCTCTGGCTGGCTCCCCTGCCTCGCCGCCCTCCAGCCCCTTCCACACTGCAGCCTCACACCACACCGGCGTGCCAACAGGTTCATTCATGACTACACGCCCTTTCCCTCCCCGCGGCCCACTCAACTTCCGCATCCCTTTCTCCGGTGACCCGAACTTTGGTCAGAGCTGATGACTCTCCCCGTAGTTCCTGGCAGCACACCATTATCGAAAGCCTTCTGCTGCTTCTCCCACTGAGCTGTCCATTATGCCAGGGCAGGAGCCTCCTTCCTGGAATACTCTTGGTGCTTCCGATTTAAAAGGTGCTGTATGAAGGTTTGTCAAATGGCTGTGCCTGGATCAAACTCCAGAAATGTTTCCATAAAACATGAACTGTTATACACAGTTACCTTTCCCCGTTACATCCGTGATCAGGAAAAGGTGACTTGGTGAGGAGAAACATGCAGTATTTTTTCTGCAATTAACTAGTAACATCAGCTGCTGACTTTCGCAGACCCCCTTTTTGTAATTAATATCCATTAATTACAGTTTAGTTGCTCAGCCCTGCCACTGCTAACACCCTGAATTTAGTCAAGGTCAACCTGACGGCTTTGCCCTCTGCAGCGATATCCAACCTCTCATGCACGATAATTCTGACTGAAGCATGCGAGATTTCTGATAAACCTTAGATTAAAGCCATTTCCTACTTGTTTTCTTAAAACACAAATATTACCACCACCACCAACGCCCCCCCACAATGTCTCATTTAAAAATGTCTCTTTTTTCTCAGAAGAGACATTGATAAAAAAAAAAAAAACGAATTACATCTTCATCTGTCAACCTCCAGAAAGTATGTGTGTGGGGTTTCTTTTACATTTATACTTTATAGTTTCCGGGATCATTGGTTTAATTATATTTTTCCTGGTTCCAAATAATACATTAAGGACTTTTCCAGGAAAGAAACTTATGAGTACATGCATATTCAAATACTGCGATGCAACCAGTGTTTTGGGGAAACATCAAGAAATGAAAAAGCCTACGTGTGTTTTAGGAGTTGGCCCGCTTTGTAATCTTACTCAACCACACGCTGAGACAGCAGCAAGGGCCCTGCTGCTGGGAACCGCTCGAAAATGTCCAGCAGCACAGGCTGCTGCCCTGGCCCCTAGAGCAACTCACCCAATTCAGTAAATCGGGCCTGGGGTTCCCCTGAAGTTTGGCCCATGAAATTTGGCAAGGAAAAAAAATAATTTTTTTAAATGTGCTTTATAATGTCTTATGTATTGTCAAATTGGGGCGTCTGTGTCTGGGAATATTATGGCTTTGACCGATTTCTTTTCAGCCAGGCCATTTCCATGGCATTCCCAGGTCTCTGCGTCCTAACCCAGAATAATGTGAGTCTTTTCCCGGGGCTCTGCAGACTCCAGAGACAAGACGGGAGACTGCAGGGCTCTTCCTTCGCAGAGGCTTAAAAAAAGGACTGGAGAGCCCTGGGAATGGAATTTACAAGGCAAAACAAAACAGTCGCTGAAAACATGGAAACAACCAACAAAGGCCCCGTGGATGAGAAGAAGCCTGCCTCCTCCCAGAGGTGCAGAACGCAGAAGCCGGGTTCCCGACCCGGATCCCGAGGCGGGCCTGGGCGCCCCGGATCGCCGCGCGGGGGAGCGCAGGGGGCTAGACGGGAGCCCGAGCAGGGCCGCTCCCCCACGCCCCCCGGGGAAGAGCAGGTAGGGCTCCTCGCCTCCCCCACCCTCGGGGACCTGGGAAGAAGGAGGGAGAGGCGCTGCGCCTCCCGGGTTGCCTAGGGCCGCGCTCCCGCCCGCTGGGTCCCCGGCCCGTGCGCGCAGGCCACGCTGGGTCCCCGCCTCCGCGCCAGCGCGCATGGCCCGCTCCCCACCGGGGGCGAATGCAGCCCGGAGTCCCCGCCGCCCAGGAGCCCCTCCCGGCTGCACTTACAGAACCCGAACGCCGCCGCCAGCACCGACCACAGACAGCGCCTGCGGTCTGGAGCCGCAATCACCGCCCTGGCCCCGGCGGGCGCAGCCATCGTCCTCCGCTGCTGCCCCACCGCCGCCGCACACCGGGCCCCGGCCCCGCTGCGGTTCGCTCGGCTCTGGACCGGGGCGCCACCTCGCAGCAGCCGCCACCTAGCCCAGTGGCACCTCCGCGCCGCGCCCCCACTCGTGGCCCCGCCACTGCCGCCCGCCCTCGGCCCGGCCCCGCCCAGCGACCCGCTCATTGGCTAGTCCTTTGGCCCTAGAAGTATACCATTGGAAGGTGCCAACTGTCCATCACCCCTCTCGTCAGGCGAGGTCACGCCCCCCAGGTCCCACCCTAGCTACGATCACTGCACTGGAGGCCAGGACCTCCGCTCCGCTGCTGCCGCCCAGCCCTCTGCCTGCGTGGCTGTCCGCCTGCCAGTGTCCCCTCTGCCTCTCCTAGGGTCCCACCCCACAGATCCCTCCATTGTGTCTCCTTGTCACGGGTCTTTGCCTGGGCGTCCTGCTTCTGTGTCAGCTCTTCTCTTTCTGTGAGCCTCATCTAAAGAAACGGTGATTTATGCACAAAAATAATCAAGGGGTACGGGTGGGGAGAGCCTTCTGCATCAGTGGCCCGGATAGAACACATCCCCCGCTTCCCTGTGGCCTACCCTTTGCGTGGACTGAGTAATGTGTGTGTTGCAACTTGAGTAATATGCTAGTTTAAGAAGTCTCCATCTTGCCGGAATCTCCTCGTAGGAAACCCCCTTTTGGTTTAAGAAGGGGTGGGACCTGGGAACTCTTTCCTACTGCCTGGAACAAAAAGGAAGGTGCTTTTGGTCTGGTTTGCCTTTGCAAATAAAACGTCCCTCCATTTGTCAATAAAAACTGGGATGGGGAAGTTCCTAGGCTGACCCTGCCCAGCTTGGCCACCTTGGCCCAGAACGGTGCCCGCTACTTACTGGTTGCCCAATAAGTACTGGAAAGTGTTTGGAAGGGTCCCTATGAGAATAGCTTACAGACAGGAACACCAGAGGGACAGAAGGAGAAAGACGGGGGTGGAATCCGGGGGGAGGCCGACGGAGTGAGGCAGGAAACGAGTTTTAGACCATTAGGCTGAGCAGGGCAGCGGTGTGGTGACAGAACCCGAGGGCACTCTCGCATTCCAGGGTTTTGTCTCAGGTTAATCTCATGAACGCCCCTCCTGGTGTTTTAGCTGTCTTCTAAAACTAGCCTTGTAGGACAGCAAACGCGCAACACAGTCAGTCGTTCGGTGCTTACCGTTGGGGATGGGGAGGCCTGAGAGATGCTTCGTTAGGCGAGTCCACGGTGCGCGGCACCATAGCGCACCCACACACACCTGGGGGGTGCAGCCCCTCCGTCCCGGGCAACAGAGCAACAGCCTGCACCGCGTGTCCCGGCGTGGAACGCCACGACAGCACGCCAGCCCACGAGAGGGGGCAGCCACGGGAGACTCGGAGTGCTGCAGGTGGACGTCACCGGCACACTGCCCCACGGCAAGCCTTCTTCGCAGGTGGAAAAGACGCACTCCAAGGGACTGATAAAAGCGCGTATCGTAGACACGCGCCCTGGTAACGCCGTCGTTTATTATTACCCAGTACAACGCGCTGGACGTAACTGGACGTGCCGCGCTTCCGCGGGCAGGGCCGCCAGGGCATGTGAGCGCACCAGCGTCTCCACCAGCACAGGGGGAGACGTTGCTTTACGACATCTCCGTGGCAACGATGTCACGCCGTCCGCCTACGACGTCACGCCGGCTCCTCACGACAGCGACACGTCACTAGGGCGGCCACGACGTCTCTAAGCGAAGGAAACAGAGTCTTAGGGACCCATCCGCGCTCTGCGGCCTGTGATTGGCTGAAAGGTGGTCATGGGCGGAGACCGCCCAGGGCAGGTGAGTAGCCCACTGGTTCCTCGCCCACCCCGTTGCTGGCGTTTAGCTGGGTCTCTTCGGGGTAGTTTTAGCGTTAGGGAGGCAGAGCTGCAGAAGCCCGGCAGGGCCCTCTCGCCCTGTTTCCCTGGGCAGGAACCTTCTGCTGTGTCTCCGGCCTGTCGAAGGCGGGAGAGACCACGAGCGCCTTAAGGGAGTGACTTCTAAGTGCCGTAGGTGCGGGATGGCTCAGGCATGACTGTCGCGAAGCACGTGGTCCACCGGTGCTGGCGAGCGAGCGCTGAACCCTGTAAGATGCTTGGAAGACAAGGGCGAATAACGGAGAAACCCAAGGCCGCCGGGGTCCTCAAAGACACCTGTGCGGTGACAAGCGTCTCCGCTGCCTGGGAGGCCGCTGGACACACGTTCCTTTCCCTTCCGAGAACCCCTGGCCTGAGAGGGGTCGGGAAAGACGCACAGAGGAGGGGTGGCCTCCAGGTGCGCTTCGGAGGAGGAACATGGGCTCCCCAATAGAAACAGGAGAAGCAAACGCAGACCCGGAAAAGCAGTGCCAGGGGCAAGACACAGGGTGGCTTGGAACTTCAGGAGGATGAGGGGACCAGGGGAAGGAGAGAACGCTGGAAGAGCAGGCGCTGGTCCAAGGGGCCTTGGGTGGTCTCCATTCTGCAGGCGGTGGGGAGCGATGACAGCAGAGGGCATGGGAAGAGTGCGTGAAATATGATATTGGCAGCGGGGGCGGAGAGAAAGACAGGACCGGAGAAACATCTCAGGAAGAGAACGGAGAGCCGGATATACATTGGGTGGTAAATTTTGTCCAGAGAAAAGCATCCAGAACATTGTGGCCACCACTTTCTAGCTGGAGTGGAGAATGATGCTACCAGTTCCCCAAGACTCAAATCCCGGGGGGACCTGGTCTGTGAGGAAGGCGAATGAATGAGCTGGGCCCTGGCCCTGGCTTAGGGTGCCGAGGCCCCCCAGAGGGCCAGCAAGAAGGCAGTCGGGCACCTCGGTCTGGGGAGGGGGAGGAGGAAAGCAGCGGAAGGGAACAGGCTACGTGAGCAAAGTGTTCCCACAGGACGCAAGGCCGGACCATGGGTGGGTAGTAAACATTTGTTGAGTGAATAGACAAGCGTTTCCCGAACTAGTCTGGACAGGTTACAAAAGAAAAGTACCACCAAAGTTGTTTTCCTCATTGTCCTTGCGCTGTAATTTCTGATCCTCTGTCCAGACAGTAAGTGTGGCGGCGGGGAGATCCCTTCAATTCCCATCATTATTGGTAGGCCGAGGGTCTCCTTCAACAAACCTCCTCCCTTTCAGACACCCCCTGGAAACTCCTCTTTCCAGTTCAAGAACCCCGGGCAGTACAGTCAAATCAATGGAAGACTTCCGATCAGGTCGGAAAAGTCCTTTTGAAAGGAGCTGCGGCCTCTGAAAGGCGGGGGCTCCTTGGGGAGATTAGGTCAGTGCAGAGGCTTGGGGGCAATCGCTCTCTGTGCCCTGGCCCGTTGGCCTCTCTGAGTGCCTGTTCCCTACTGGGCGTGGGAAACTCACCAGAAGGGCCCTACCTTGAGAACTCCTCAGCGCTTTCTACCTTCTTAGAGATGACATAAGGGACACTCAGGGTCATCTGGTGTCGACAAATATATAGGAGCAGAATTTTTTATAGCTGGGATTAGTGGGAGATGGTATGACGAGGGAGATGGGCACCAACATTTCCCGCAGATCCTAGTGACTG
>PVKM010029259.1:0-17868 GCA_004027735.1 Carollia perspicillata | reverse complement strand
TCCAGAAGAGGATACACCCTTGTAAACATTTATACACTCAACAGAGGAGCACCTAAACATATAAAGTAAACCTCGATGGACATAAGGGGAGAGATGGACAGGAATGTAGTCACACTAGGGGATTTTAACACCCCATTGACATCAATGGCTAGATGTTCCAGATAGAACATCAACAAGGAAACAATGGCCTTAAAAGACACACTAGATCAGATGGACTTAATTGGTATCTTCAAAGCATTTCACCCTTAAGCAGAAGAATATACATACTTTTCAAGCACACAGGGAAAATTTTCTGGGATAGACCACATGTTAGGATACAAAACAAGTGTTGATAAATTTAATATGACTGAAATCATATCAGGCATCTTCTCTGACCATGACAGTTAAAGAATGTGAACCTCGGCTAAAGCAAAGTGGCCAAGTGAAGCATGTTCTTTCACTTTCTTCAGCTGTGTAAGAACAAGTGCAAGGAGCTGCTCCTGTCTGGGATACACACTATGCTTCCTAAAGCCTCTTGAAACTCGCACACTATCACATTGTTCATATGTTACTGGCTGAGCAAGTCACGCAGCCAACCTTCGCATCGGTGGGATAGGAAAGTGTATGCCTCTTGCAAGAACACACTGAAGTTGCCCAGCAATGTAGACTGGGGTGCAGAATCCTCCTACAGGAAAGAGGGGAGCTGTGCTTGGGACCAACATTACAATCTACCACAGCATAGGCTAAATACAATGATATAGAAAGACTTTAACTCAGTGCTTGGTATCTAGTTCACCGCAGTTCATGGTCATGACTTCCTTTTCCCTTCCTGCAATGCCATCAAGTAAACCTGAGAGCTCTGAGACAAAGTGCTGATTATAAACCAGGCCACCGATGTTCACTCTTTCCTCTTGCCCCAGAAGATGTTTAGTCATCACTTTGCATTATTAAACATATATTTAAAAATACTTGGACTTATATAAGGAAGACTGAGAAAAAAAATTCAAATTTCAGAACATTTTCCCAATTATTTTCATTGACCTGATGTAGTATAGCTAAGATGTTTACCTCACGGAAAATTATATTCTAAATAGATGGTGACTAAGAGTTAAGTTGACTGAAATTTACACAAAAGGGGAGACATTACCTAGTCACCTAGAAAAACAATCAAGACCATTTTCCTTTCCTTTCTTTCTCTTACCAACATAGGAAGGAAGGAAGAAAGGGGGAGGGAAGGAGGAAGGGAGAGAAGGGGAGAGAAAAAGAGCTTTCAGATTAGTTAGATACCATTTCTAAGGATTTAACATGTATTTATATATGGGTTTAAAATTATGAAATAAATAAGAAAACTGAGTAGCAAGAAAACTATGTTCCATGTCCTGTAAAAGGGTTTGTTTAAAAATGCTTTTCATTATGGTTGCTTTAAATTAGGTTTTGTCTCTGGGACCTCAAAGAATGGTTTCATATACAGGGACTCTAGTTTTTATTTTGCTTATTTCATAATAATGTGGTTTGTATCAATATCAACATTACATAGTTCTCAAAGTCAATAGTTAATTTCTTCATATTGATTTGTAGTATCAGAAAAAATATGTCAGAGTTAAAGTATACACAAGGCCTAAAACATATGCATAATGCATTATATACAAAGGCTATTTCTCCCCATATCGGTAAGAGAAGAGTTCAATGAAAAAAAGTAGGACTGTCTGAAAAATGAACAAAATATTCACCATCAATGATATGAGTTTTGTTAGATAAATTCAAATATTTATGTGTGATCATTTTGACTGTACTGATTCCACAGGAGAGACTACATTAGGACGGTCAGGGTAGTAATTTCTCAGCCTCCAATCAGGGGTGTCAAATTCGTTTTCACCAGGAGCCACGTCAACCCTGTGGTTGCCTTCAAAGGGTCAAATGTGATTTTAGGACTTTGTAAATGTAACTACTCCTTAACCAGGGGCAAGGAGCTTGGTGCTGCTGCCAGGTGGAAACAAGGTGCTGGGCCAGATAAAACAAGGTGGAGGGCTGGATTCAGGCCTCAGGCCTTGTGCTTGCCTCCTGTGTTCTACGTAATTACTTCTTTATATATTAACATGTTTGCCTTATTTCAGGACAATTTTGTATTTCTGAAATTACTGGTGTTATTATTACTGTCATCAAATGGGCCTCAGGTATCTTCTTGGTTAAACAGGGCAGTGGCAGGTTTTTGTAGTGTAGCCTGTTCTTCAAGAAACACAGATGTCTAAACTTTTCTCTACTGAGTTGTGTTGTATCCCTTTATCGGTTAATTCAAAAGTGAGGGAAGCTCAGCAAATCTGTCTAACAGGCTACCTGTTAGCTTTAGGAATTATTTTGTGGCAGAAAAAAATTTGAAGCTTTCATTTTCTCTTTCAATGAAGACTACTTTGATGACAAGAAAAATAAGTAGTTCGGAATAGAAGAAAGGAAACATTTATATACAAAATACATACTTTTTCTTAAAATAATTGAAATAATTATAAGGACTGCTTTATTGCCAACAAGAAGAAGGTGGTCAAAAGCAGGAATAAAAGACATTTTTTGAAGTCTGATAGTCTTCTAGAAAAAAACGGACATGATTTGAGGATGCCGTCTCATCAATTTGTTTACGTGTTATAGTAGGAGACACTTGATGATACTACAGATTTCATGATCATTGTTTCAGAAACCATTCTTCATTGCAATGAAAAATTATAATTTAAGTTAATTTGTAATGGTTACAAGTATAGGACAAATACCTTCTCTTGGGATGTTATTGCTAAATTGAATATTCTATATTTTAGCTAAATAATTAAATAAACATAGGCCAAAAATAAAGTATATATAAAGTGAAAACCTTTTTACAAAAATGCTAACACAACAGAAAACTACCTCCCAAGGAATCCATGTCCCAGAAGGCATCTTGAAACCGGGCGCACTTGAAGGCACCCTACGTAGCACTTACCAGCGTTACCTCAGTTCATGTCCACAACAGTCAGGTAGTTAACAGTATCCAGGGTTGCATGTCCAATAGCAACACCACCATCCTTTCACCCTCCTCCTTGCTGGCAGGCTGGCCTCCCACTTTAAAGGCTGAAAATAACTGCTACAGGCATTCAAATCTCAAGCCTTCTTTGCTTCCTGGATATGGGAGGTGTTTTCAGCCTGGCCCATGAGGTCCAATTCTCTCTCACATGGGCAGTGGAACTACGGAGAACACCTGGGTCCTCACGCATCACTCAACCAATCCAGGACCTGCTCCATTCTCCCAACTTCCTCTTGGACATGACAAATCCCTTATTGTTTAAGCCTCTTTGGGTTGCATTTTTTTCTTATTTGCAACCAAAATCCTTTTCACTGTTGGAGCATTTAAATCTAAAAGGGCACACCCATCGTGGTATAGTTCTACTCTTCATTCAGCAGTAAAAAATTACTAAAAATGGGGGAGAGAAAAAAAGGAAAAGCCACTCAAAAATGATAAAAGGGGGAGCCAGAGTGAGAGGAGAATTGAGCTGACACTTCTAGAAGGATCTCTCAGGCCGGTTCCCATAGTCTCATCTCCAATCTTACTGGATTTAAAGCATCCCTTGGGATTGGGTGGTTTGAAGTCATGTAAAATTATGAAAAATCATGTCCCAAAATTCAAGACATTAGCAAACTCATTTCTATTGTTTGATATTCCAATTAGCTATCTTTCTCTGACTCCTGAACACATAGATATGGAATTATTCATTCATATATATATATTCATTTATATTCATTTATATATATATATATTCATTCATATATATATATATATATATATATATATATATATATATATATATAAAATCTAATTTAGCCATGGAAAGAAAATTCATTTAGAATTCTTGCCTAGGAACATAAGGTAGGAAAGAGAAAGTAAGAAGGGAGGATAACCATAGAAAAATGGAAAATATTCCTTTAGGCTATTTGTCTTGAAATTGGCTTTCCAAAACATTTGCTTCCAAAGGCTGCTCCTTTTCCATTTCTTGGTAAATTTGTTTTGTTTTTCTGCCAAGCAAGCCAAATGCTCCAGAGGATGATGAATTCTCCAGCTGGGTAGTTATAGCAGTTTACAAGTCAGGTACTTAGAATGCAATGAAATTCTCCAAAGAATTGTTGGATTTTCTGGAGGATTTCTGCAGCATAGAGGTAGCTTTCAAGTTTGCTTGTTTTTATCATGTTTATAGAACAGTTTTGTTTTCCTAGTCCACTGGCCCCTTGGAGAACCTGAAAACAAGGGAAGGCATTAATGTAGAAGAATATTTTAATTGCCAAATATTCTGTTTAAATGGGAACTGCCAATGTGTCTACCTGTGAGAAGCTGCCGTTTCTTGTACAACTTCTCTGCTCTAGCAGTCAACGTAAATGTGTTCATTTAGTCATGCATCCATGCATCCATCCATCCATCTGGTTAACAAACACTTACTGAGCACTGTAGCAAACATGGTTGGTTCCCCAGACCTCCTAGGGTCCTTATTACAATTTCTGAGTTCATTCTACTGCGGTGAACTTTTGCCTCCAATTCCTGTACCTGCAAGTAATCTTTGAAGAACTTCCCACAGGTGACTGGAGTTGCTTTGTACATAAGAGCAGAGAGTAGAGGGCCTGAAATGCCTAGGAGTTTATGTCCCCATATTAGTTTCCTAGTGTGGCCATGACAAATTACCACAAACTTAGTGGCTTAAAACAACACCATGCGTTGCCTTCCAGTTCTACAGGTTAATACAAGTCAGACACGGCTCTTGCTGGATGTTGGCCTGCCAGATTCACGTCTAGAGGCGTGGAGGAGAATCCATTTTCTTGCCTTTTTCAGCTTCTCAAGGCCTCCTGCATCCCTTGGCTTGTGTCCTCTCTTCTCCACTTTTGAAGTCAACAGCATCACTTCTGTCTGACCCTTCTTCTGTCATGACATCTCTCTCTGACCTTCGCTGGAAAGATTCTTCACTTTCCAGGGCTCAGGTGACTCCACTGAGTCAATCTGGATAATCCGGGACGGTTTCCTTAACTGAAAGTTCACACCTCTAATTATATCTGCACAGTACCCTTTGCCATGGAAGGTAATATACTGTAAATTTGGGGGGGCCATTACTCTGCCCACTATGGCACCCCATGAAGCTCTTAGTCCATGATTAACAGGTACGGTGATTATCGCATCCCCCGTCTTGGGTTGAGGCTGCTCTGATTTCCCCTCCAGAGTCTCCTGAGCCATCGAGGTGTCATCTCCACTGGAGTTTGCCTGAATCCTACCCTTCCTTGGCTTCTTCTGCTTTCTTGTTCTGCTTTCCCTAATTCCTTACCAGCTTCTCCTGGGTGAACCTCCTTGATTAATTATTTGCCCACAATTTCTTCTCTTGGAGTTTGCCTCTGATGAACCCTACCTATGACAAAAGTCTGATATGTGCTAAGAGGCATGCTAGACACTGGGGTGAGACAACAGTGGTTGGTCAGGAGATGCATAAACTGACAACAGCAATAACATGTTTAAAAAGACCAACCATTTACTAAACACTTAGTACATGTCTGGCACTTTGCTTTGTACTGTTCTGGCCAATCAGTTAATTTGCAGAACTGCTACCCAGAATATACAAAGAACTCTTAAAACTCAATAATAAAAAAGATAAATAAGCAGGTTAAAAAATAGACCAAATACCTTAACATATGCTTTACAAAAGAAGATATAAAGATGGTAAATAAATGTATGAAAAGATGCTACACATCGTATGTCATCAGGGAAATGCAAGTTAAAAACCACGAGATACCACCACACACTTATTGGAATGGCCAAAATCCAGACCAGTGCCAAGGGCACATGCTGGTGAGGACATGGAGCACCAGGAGTGCTCATTCACTGCTAGTGAGAATGCCAAACAGTACAGCCACTCTGAAATATGGTGTGGTGGTTTCTTACAAAACTAAACATATTCTTACCAGCAGCTGTGCTCCTTGGTATTTATCCAGAGGAGCTGAAAACTTATGTCCACATAAACACTTTCACACAGATGTTTACAGAAGCTTTATTCATAATGGCCAAAACTTGGAAGCAATCAAGATGTCCAGTACATGAATGAATAAATAAATGGCAGTGAACTCAGACAATGGAATATCATTCAGTGCTAAAAATTTTTAAAAATATATGAGCTATCAAGCCAGGAAAAGACATGGAGGAATCTTAAAAATGCATATTTACTAAGTGAAAAAAGCCAACCTGCAAAAGCCACAGATATGATTCCAACTTGACGATGTTCTGGAAAAGACAAATGGCAAAGACGGTAAAAGGATCGCCGGCTGCCAGGGGCTGGGGAGGGAGGGAATGCAGGGGAGCGCAGGGCGGTAAAAACACTCCGTGACACCATGAGCATGGACCCGTGACAGTACACATCTGCCCAGTGCACAAAATGTACAACACCAAGAGTGGACCCCGATGTAAACTACGGACTTCGGGTGATTACGATGCAGACTCAACAACTGTAACGAATGTCTCACTCCGGTGGGGCCCATGGACAACAGGGAGGTTATGCGTGGGTGGCTGCAGGGGACCCATGGGAAATCCCTGTACTTTCTGCTCAATTTTGCTGTGAACCTTAAACTGCCCTAAAAAAAAATAAAGTGTTAAAAAGGCAAGTTATACTGAATTATAGAGTTATCAGCTTATCTTTGATAGGAATCAACTAAAAGTAAGTCAAAAGCTATTTAAAAATTCACGATAATCTATTTTGGGTTCCTCGGTCACTATTTTCATTTCAGTGTCAGCAAAAGCAAAATAAGATATGAAGCTGTTCTTAATTTTTAAAATGCAACAGGTTTAATTTAAGAGGATGCAGGGCTTATATTCTAAATTACTAGATATTCTTCGAAAAATCATTCAACATTATAAGCAAAATATAATTGCCGTCTTGTTTAATTCCATAAAACCGACTAATGAAATGGATATTTCAGTTTATTAAACGATGCATTTGTGTTTAGTTCATCAGTGAACTTGGCACGGACCTACGGGGAATCTGTATTCCGGATGCTGTCTACTAAGTAGGTTACCATCTTTCCTGCTGAACACGCATGTTTTTCAACGTCTCCATAGGTAGATCAGGTTTCAGTCAAAATTATAAGGTGTTTTGAATTCAATTTCAGCAATGGATGGGTCCAGAAACCACATGACATATGCATCTTTGTAAGAGCAAACCTTTGTGAACAAAGATACAGATTTCTAGAACAGCCACAAGAGAAGCAATAGGCAGGAACCGTTAAATGATAGGGAATGTGTTGAAGAGCAGACATTTGTGTGGTTCCTACGTGTCCACACAAAGAACAGATTAGGGAGCAGCTACACATGGAGGTTTGAAGATGTCCGTATCATGGTAAACGTTTTTAAAGCTGAAAAAATTAGTGCAAGATTGTAAAAGTCGGACATGCTGGAAAGGAGTCAAACCTTTCTACTAGAGAGAGGAAACTCTTAGAGAGAAGGAATGCAGTGGAAGAGGAAAAGGAATTGAAGAGGTCAGCCAGAGAGCAGCCTCAAACGAGAGTATGATTTGGATGCTGGGGGAGTGGGGGGCGGAGTGTGGCTAGTCAAGAGAAACAGCCAAGCTCTCAGTCAAGTAACCGTATGCATGGGAGTTGGCCTCTGATGTCACTGAGCTTCTGTTCAACAAGGCACAACCTCGGCCCTTGGTCCCTGCTGAACACTGGCCCTTCCTGGGCCACACAGCTCTCTCCTAAAGTCTGTGCAACCCAGGAGCCATGTGGCCCTCAAGATCCTGACTTCCACCAGGGCAGGAGAGCCCTGGGGGCTACCAAGGGGTAGGAAATTGATAACTTTCTGTGATTCTGATTCTTCCGGCCTACCCCTCAGCCTCTCCCCTCATTCTACTTTTCCCATTCATAAACTACTTCATTCTTTTCATTTCACCTCTTCTCTTTGTACTGATATCTTTCAAATTCCTAGCTACACATTGAAATACCAGCATCAAAACCTACAAGATTTTTATGTTAGCTCGAACACAGTATAATCGAAATTGAACTCTTGCCCTTTCCCACCCCAAACAGCACTTCCAAGTTTTATCTCTCTAGGTTTCTTCTACTTCACTTCTCGTGTAGGCCAGACCATATCTTCACCTCAGAGCCTAGTGGCCACCACCTTAGGCTGGGCCTCCTCAGCACACACCTGGGCTACAATAGAGTTCTGAATGAGTTCAACTCTCCAACCATTCCTAAATAGAACATCCTTACCCATTTTCCTAAAAGAATAATTTCATCAAACCAAAATCTACTCAACAGTATCCTAGATTACCCAGGACTCTAATCTGAAATTCATTACCACAGAAAGGACGTGCCATGTCCCAAAATAGCACCGCCCTGACCTGGGCTTGAGCAGACACCGCCAGCCTCCCTCACAGGCCCTGCCCTCATGGGGCTTAGAGTTCAAGTGCTCCTAACGATTCTGGTGCCAAACATCTCTTCAGCAATCTGAAGAAGAGCCCACGAGCCTTTTTTCATAATCAGGTTTTTAAATGCATAAAATAAAATACAAGCATTGCACGGAAAACCAAGTATATGGAAAAATACCTCAGAAAATCTTTTAAATCGGTATGGAAATATATAACCATCTTCAATGATGCATTAAATAGCAAGATCTAGCAGCAGCCTAATAATAACTCTGATTCTGAAGAAGGACCTAAGCAACATTTCAAGAATCTGAAGTAATGGATATGGTACAACATATCTGTGATTTCTGTATATACAAAGGTCGGAGAGACTGCTAATATTACAGTGCCTAGTGTGATGCATAACTAAAATAAGTATTTAAGATGGTGATTAATGAAAATGTTTCCCAATAAAGTTTCCAGATTCTCTGAGTTTTATTCCATTATTATGCTCCCAGGTCTAGTGATTTTAAGGTATACCCACTGGAGTCTCTGTATTAATAATATACTTAAAAAAATAATATCTTATTTTTATTATGTTGTGCTCAGTGCAATTCAATTAAACTATTTAGCAAGCAAGTACTTACCATATATAAGGCATGAAACTGAAGACAAAACCTGGGTTTAAAGGTCACATAGTCTACTAGGAGTAATCAATCTTTAAATAAATCAGAACAATATGCTGGGTGCCATATTATTAGTACTTCCTAAACTTTAAGGAAGTACAGGAAAAGAACCATGAACCATGAACTGTGTCTGGGAGAGCCGAGGGAGATACCACAGGGGACCCATGATCTGAGCAAAAGGTCAGGGTGTGCGCAGGCGTCAGTACAGCAGGAGCTCGAGTGATTGAAAGGGATGACAGTTTGCTAGTAACGGGTTGATGAATCCTGGATGAATCCTGGAGCGCTAATGCACTACATGGGGATTGTGGTCAACAAGACTGTATTATAAAGTTCAAAGCTGCTAAGAGATGAGATCCTAATTGTTCTCAACCCAAGAAACGATAATTAGGTGACGTGATAAAGGTGTTAGCTAATGCTACAATGCTACTGTAGTAATCACATTGTACTACATAAATGTATCAAACCAGCATGGTATGTATCTCAAATGTACATAATGCTATACACTTTTATGTTTCAATAAAAAATAAAACTTTTACAAAGACCCTTAATAGTTTAGATCATAAAATGTGCAGTAATTGAAAAAGAAAATTTTATTCCTTTAACCTACAAAAAATAAAAAGGAAAGGAAAGAAAGGAAAGACCAGGAGATGAAGATGAGATCCTAGTTTCAGCCAGATATTATAGATTTTAAAATGCCAATGCAGAAGCCATCAGAGGCTGTGGACAGTCCATGCTTAATTCTATTTCTTTGCTCGGCTCTGAGCACTCTTTGTTGTCTCCAAGCCCAGTATCCTTTCTCAAGTACAGCGTTTATGAAAGTTTGATTCAAGGGTCATTTGGAAAGGATCACTAGGGATGGTCCTTAAAAATGTAAACCCTGAAGTCCCACCCAGACTTCCTAAACCAGAACCTTCAGGGTGCAGGGCAACTCATCTGCATCTTCAGGGAGTCCCACGGTGGCTTCATGTGGGCTCCAGTTTAAGATAAGCACTGCCATAGATCCCCAAATGATGCTTCACAGTTCATTCATCATTGTTTGAACAGTATCAAAGACTATCAACGTATATCTTGAGAAGTGATCTAGTGATTAAAACCACAGAATCTGACACCAGACTGCACGAGTTGGAAAACTGGCTTGTCATTTACAATTGGTTAACCTCGGGCAAATTTCTGAATCCATCAGGTGCCTTAGTTTTCCCACCTGTAAAATGGAGATGGGAGGTGTGCTGGTTGAATGAGCGCATCTACAGACTTCTGACCACAGGGAATGTAAGTGATCGATCGACCCAGGGCCCTGGCAGCTGTGCTCTGAAAGCCGCAGCATAATTTGCACCAATGCCCCATCTGCCCATGACGGAACACAGGACGGACACCAGGGCAGGCCCATCTTTAGAAGACTCAAAGTTGCTTTAATGGCTAACTCTGAATCAAGGCTCCCTGCCCATCTTGCATGCACTTCCTCGGACTGATGGCAGTCTAGGAGCCTTCCACCTAACCTTCCTCCCTTCTCTGTTTCAGTTGAGGTGAAACTTGCATCATCACCTGCCAGACCTTCCCACCTCTTCTGGGTCCCTCCCCATTCATGTGCTCTCTCAGGTGTTGCCACTAACAAACTGTTTGTGTGTGTCATCCTGTCTTGACATCTGCTTCTGGGAGGACTTGACATCTGCTTCTAGATTAATACATAAGGATAAAGCAAGGTAAAGCATTTAAAATCATACCTGGTACATAGTGAGTGCTCAGTAAGTATGTGACATAGCATTATCCTTATTATTGCTACTGCTACCATCCTTACCACAGTTATCATGGAAAGGAGATTTTTCAGCCATGCTGAGTAAACACCATGATGTCATTAATTCAATTCTAGGTAACTCAATCTGCATAAAAGGATGTTGTAGACAGTCAAAATTAAGATTAGAAATCAAGGCACAATCCCGCCTCAGAAAACTGTATTTTATAGTAAACCTAAATGAAACAACTCTAAAGCACAATGCGGATGTCCATTGGCAATAGCATCTGTCCCACACCCTAACCCCTATCCCTGGGGACAATGTCTTCTTCATCATCTCCGCACCAGCATCTCTCACAGAGGCTGTTTGTGACTATTCATCGAGTTGAACTGTTAAATTGTGCAGCTCCATCTATGGCTTGCAGGAGAAGAGGTAGAAGAGTATATTATTTATTAAGTGATTTGCTTTCCACCATCAATCTTAGAGTCCTTTGAAACTGGACATACACTTTTGTGGGTTAAGTACCAGGCAGTCAATTCCCCATAACAACAGTGACAATCACGATGATATCTCTGCTGGGAAATCCACAGGCTCATCCAGACTCATATCTGCACCTCCAACTCACCAAATTGGGAAAAAATCTAAAGAGTTTTTATTTTTTTAGGGGGAAAAGACATCTTCACTCATGCACTTGTGATGTATATGATGTTCGACTATGCTCTCAAGTAAAGCATCGGAGACATAAAGAAATAAAGACATCTATCTAAAAACAAAACACAACAAACAAAAAACCCTTAAACCTCCATGTTTTATATTAAATTAGGCCTGGAAATTGGCAATGATTCAAAACAAAATCAAAACATTCCTCCCAGAAACATCAAGTGATGATGCCAATGATTTAAATCCTTTATTACAAAAAAAAAAAATAGTCATTTATCATCACCACTAGCAGAAGGCTTGAAGGAAGGAAAAAGATTAGTATGACAGCTACTATTATAAGCACATGTATTCCACTCAGGCCTGTGACTAAAACACAAGAATTCTGTGCATCTAAAAAACATTCTATCTGGTATTCTGAGCTTTGAAAAAAATGGGAGAACTCTTACAAAGGGGATCTGTCCTTTAATAAAAGCTTTGCTGTCGTGTCAAGAACATCAGAATACCAACTCCAAAATACTATCATTTGAAACCACAGCCATATGTTTGCAAAATAGACCACCATGTAGAATGCATTTTTGAAGTAAAATAGAAATGCTTCTTTCAGGATCCAGTAGTTTTTATCTTTGGGGGTGAAATAGTACAGGGGACTTTGTGCATCATGTAAGTGTTCTAAGTAGAACCCAGTGGGTTAAAATCCATGGTATGTTTGTGCTGTGCTCAGAAGAACAAAGAACTCCACGTCGCTGAGTTCCAAAGTAGGTACTTGGACAGGCCCCTTGGCTCTCCCGAAGCCAGAGGTGGCAACAGCAGTGAAAGCCAAAGGGAACATGGGAAGGGTCGGAGAAGAGATCAAGGGAGAGAACATTAAGAAAGTTGTGCATAAAGGTTTCATCCATACCAACTACTCAACATGTCAGACTTTAAATAAAATGTTAAAAGTATTTGTTTCATTGTCTCTCTTCTTCTTAGCCCAAAGACGTTGAGGGCTCCTTTTAGGCTCTCAGATTTTTCTCTCAGGTGCTAAACAGTCATCCCGGCATTCGCAGTGGGCTGAGAAACTTGCCCACCTCTCTGATCTCCTTCTTGGCTCCCAGGAAAGTTTACTTTTTTGAAGCAGTTGCTTCAGCAGCCACCACATATGACCCCCTGTGGAGTCCTTCGGCACAGCTCCCCCCAAACAAAAGCCCCCGTGATGGGTAGAGGCTCAGCCTTCTGTGAAGCAATGTTGTCTCTGAGCTTCTCAGCCGCATGGCTCTGTTGGCTGCTGGACCCTGGTGGTCGCCCTGTGACTGTATATTACATATGACCACCTAGGGCTTCTGGCTGTGACACTCTACCCTGAGACTCGAGGAAAGAGGAGAGAGGAACACCCATAACTTTAGAAATGCCTACCCTCTGCATTTTCCAAAATCTTTTCTTTAACCAGTGTTCTGCTTTTCATTCTTAGTGACATTTTCCCCCTTAGCTATAAAGATTTTGACAATAAAAAGTGTATCTGCTATATTTTTTAACTTGAAAACCAATCCTTTAAACTTGAAATCTGTTTCTTCCATATATATGTGTATATATACAAGGTTTATGTGTATGTGTGTCTATACATACATGTGTGTTTATGTAACAAAAGACAGCAGGCAGCAGTTCGTTTTCAAACAAGCCAGGACCTGTCTTTCGTACGAAGGTACGTGTCATTTGACATCACCGGAGAATGGCACTGACTGCACATGTCAGCGCTAAGATCAGCGACTTCGAGAAATCAGCACACTCACCCTCTCCCTTTAAGAGAGCCGTCACTGTTACAGTCACGTAAAGCCAGCAGTTGGGCTTTCCTTCGCACACCAACAGGCTTCTAGGTCAGGCTGCGCAGTGGGAAAGGCTTCTCTTCCTAGCTTCTGCAACCCTGCCTATGTGGGTAGCTCTCGTTTTGCCCTTCTGGAATTAAGGCTTTCATCTCAGGTCCACAGAACCTCGAATTTCCTGTGGGGTTTGCTCATTCCTTACGTGTGGGCTGTGCTGTATCAAAGGCTGGCCTACTTCCTGCCTCCAGACCCAGGCCTGGACAATCAGGATAACAGTCAGTGGTCCAGAGATGGGAATATAGCCCGATCCAGGCCAATCAATGTGACTCTTCAACTTCCAAGTACGGTTTTTGGAAGGAGGCCCAACCTGCTAGAGTCACTTCAAGAAAGGATTATAAATCTGGAATTACTAGTGGCTGTGCCACATTATGGGAAGAATCTACCCAAGAATGAAGCCAACACAAAGCCATATAAGCCATGAAAAGGAGAAAGACAAATTCCTGGCTTCAAAATTTGAGTAACTGGATCTAGCCACCTTTAACGCCAAATTACCTCTAGATTTTCAAATACTTTTCTTTTCAGCTTAACCAGATAGTGTTGGATTTCTGGGAACATAATCAGACGAGTACTTCCTGATCCAGTCTACCTGGTTTATATCCCCCCCAGTAATCAGAGTTCTGATTTGCTCTTCATTTGTTCAGGAACACAGTTTCATGCCCCACGGAGACATGGACTTCAGAAAGCAAGCCTCTAGGATTCCTTTCTACTTCCATCAAGGAATTGGAGTTCTCTATTTTTCTTTCTGGTATCCCTAGGTTATGATCTACACTAATGATTATTACGTTGATTAGAGTTAGGTAAATGCAAAATTAAAACCACAATGAGATACCACTACAAACTTATAAAAATGGCAAAATTCTGAACACCAA
This sequence comes from Carollia perspicillata, assembly GCA_004027735.1. Taxonomy (NCBI): domain Eukaryota; kingdom Metazoa; phylum Chordata; class Mammalia; order Chiroptera; family Phyllostomidae; genus Carollia; species Carollia perspicillata. The sequence goes on along the minus strand of PVKM010029259.1, from coordinate 3,707 downwards.
CAATAATGAATGCTGGCAAAGCTGCAGATCACTGGATCTCTTACTCAGGTGGGACTGCAAAACAGTTCAACAGCAATGGCAAACAGTTTGGCCATTTCCTATAACATTAAATATATGCTTACTACATGACTCAACGATCCTACTTCTAGTTATCTATCCTAGAGAAATACAACCTATGTTCACACACAAACTTGTATACAAATATACAGGACAGCACTATTTATAATCACCAAAAGTTAGAAAGCCTACTGCCCTTCGGTGGGTGAACAGCTCAATGACATTACTTCTGACCGTATTATAGCATTCACAGATAAAAAGAAATGAACATCTAACATGCTCAAAACATGAAGGAATCTTTATGTAAATGAAAGTAGCCAGGTTTCAAAGAGTAAATACTGCATGCTCCCATGTACATAAATCCTGGAAGTGGCACTGGTTCGGAGATCTGTAGTTGCTAGAGGTTAGGATGGAGGTGGACTTGACTGCAAAAGCACAGCACGTAATTTTTTTTGGAGTGATGGGACTGTTTTGTATCTTGATTGTATTGGCGAATTTGTCAAAATTCATAGAACTGTATACCAAAAAGGAAAAAAAGCAAATTGCTACTGTATGTAAAATCTAAAATGTTAACTTTTAAAACTCTGGTTCATAATGTTGGCCCTATTTGCTAAGTGATCTTGGACAGGATATATCACCTCTGAGATCCAATTTTCTTGGAAGAAATATGAAGGCATTGGTCTAAGTTTTTTTCCAAGCTTAGCTGTCTGTGACTGGTATTTCCCCATGCAAATGCCTGTCTATTTTCGAAGTTCAATGTGCACACTACAAGGGGAAGTCACTCAGCAGTTAGTCTGTGGTGCTCTTTTCCTCAGCAGGGACTCTGATGAGCCCAGCGGAGCATCCCCGTCATCACCAACTTGGAGCTACGCACCCTGCCTGACTCCACCAGATGACTCAGTATTTCTAGACTGGGACTCGCCAAAGAACACTGAGAACTATACAATTGCAAACTTTTATCTCGGCCCTATAGCGAAGTTTCCACAGAGAAACACAGCACTTAGGGGAGGAATATATAGTGAGGTTTTACCCTCAGGGAAGAATATAGAATCCAAGGATGTGCAGCAACACTGAATGAATATTCACTCTATCACTCAGAGCTCTGCTTGACACCTTGTCATTCACACTGTGGATAAAACACAGGATATGTCTGCCATTGTGATGTAATTTCAATACTGTTATTTTTTAATTATGCAGGTTTATGGAATAGAGCTGCAATAGGGAATAAGATCTCCTCCTCCAGAAAACCACAACCTATTAGTCAAAAAGGAATGTTTCTAGGTTTCTGACAGACACAGAGGGCTAAGAGAAAGGGGCAAATTCTTTGACACATTAGGATCATAGTAATTCCACTTTTAAGTATCTACCCTAATATGAACCACATGCAAAAGTATTCCCTGTAGCATTATTTATTTGTAATAGTAAAAAATTATAAGTAATCTAAATATCTACCATTAAGGGATTGGCTAAATAAAGTGTGATATAATCATGTAAAATAATACTAAAAGCAAATATTAAAGCTTCAAACATCAAACTTGATAACCCCCTAAAAATATTAAGAGACCAAAATCATATTATAGAATGTAATTTCTTTTTTAAAAATATACACAATAGTTCTATATATCATCAAGACATACACAGTTGTGAGTACATAAAACAGTTTATTCTATTATTGTTAGTCGTGTATCATTTTCCATACAAACAACTATAAACCTACTTTTGCTCCACCCTGTATATATACATAGATGAGATATATATTAGAATTGTTTTCAAGGGTACCTACTCAATTCGCAACAAAGGTTGACTTTAAAGAGAAGAGGAGGGGACTGGGTTTAAGACAAAAGAGCTCTTGGAGGAAAATGTGTCCATGTATTATTTGTGTAACAAAACATCACCTTTAAACAGAGAATTCAATGTAGAGTGCCAGAGAAACCCAGTTCATATGGACATTTTCCCACAGCCATGTGGAAAGGCCCTGAAGACACGTCACCTGGAAAGCCAAGGCCGGAGGCTGGAATGGTCGGCATTGCCAAGGAAGGCTCTCCTCGTGGCCCGGGCTATGTTAGATATTCCCCTGTGAGCCACATTTTAGGAATTAAGAGCACATTCCACATTGTTCTTAAGCAACCAGAGAGTCCTGAAAATGATCACTAACACTAAATGTTCAAGTCTTTTGAGCAAACCACTATTTAATTTCATTTCCATCACCCTCTTACTGCCAGCCCACATTCTCTATCACCCAGAGGCCCCAAACCACGGAATGACACATATGTACTTACAAATTTAGAGAGAATTAAAACTAATTTTGTTTGAGAATCCTGTGACACCATTTGGAATAATGAGAAGGGCCCTGCAGTCACAAAAGCAGAATTAGGAAAGCACTGGCTTGTATCGTTGCCATGGGGATCTGTTTCCAGTAAAAACCCAGTTCTAGAGAGAACAGGAAAGAGGAGAGATACCTGGGCAAGGCTGTGGGTAGGGCAGGGCAGTCACAAAGTACATCATACCAGTGGGTCAGCTTTGTCTGCCCCTGCCTGTCCAGGCAACCTGGCATGCTGGTTACCAGGCTGCAATGGGTCCGCTCTGCTCAGATCCATTTTGCAAAATTAAGTGTGAATGGAAGAGGAATGACCAGAAGGAAGGGATGTTTCCCCCTACCACTGTCCAGACCTGGTCACTGACCGACTGTGTGATGACAATGCAATGGGCCTGGAGCACTGCTTTCTCTCTGCTGTTAGAGCACTGGCCCCTCCGTGGAGGTGTATTGTGTTTCCAATTTCAATTTTAGCATCTACACTTCAGCAATTCGCATTTAAATGTGTTGTCAGAGAACTTCCAGAAATCTTTAATAGGAAGACCAATTTGCATTTTAATATGCTCTGAATTTCAAAATATCTCTTTTTAGTGAGAATTCATATTATCAGAGGAATGGTTAAATAAATTATAATTACTGGGGTAAAATTTAAACAGAGCTGGCTTTGAGAAGCACCTTGGCTTTGTTGGACTTTATTTAAAGATCCTAGTAAAACAGAAAGTCTGAGAGAAAAAGGAAACCTTCGGATCCAGGAGGCCTTAAAGGTAGAATTGATTCTCCCATCAGCAGAGAAATCCAAGCAGAGCAGTGAATACACAAGGTTGGTCAGTTGTAAGAAACGAAGATCTTCTGAAGGAGAAAACAGGAAGTAGAACTTTCCTGGTTGTTCCTTGTTCTTCTCTGCTGAAGTCTGAAGGCTAACTTCAGAGACAGGTCAAGTCCCCACAAAGTGCAGAGTGGATGTTTCTGTCTACCCCTTTCATTTAATATTTTCACAGGAGTAATCAGGGCTTTAAATGGATACATCAGTTTTTGTGGATTCTGGAGAAATACTGATGAGGTCAGAACCTCACATTCAGAATGATAGAAGATGAGTGGATAAAACAACTATGGGATATCTATACAATGGAATACTACTCAGCAGTTGAAAAGAAGAAAATGTTACCCTTTGTGACAGCATGGACAGACCTGGAGAACATTATGCTAAGTAAAATAAGCCAGTCACTCATATATGGAATCTAATGAACAAACTGAAGTAACAAGTAAAATAGAGACAGACTCACAGACAGAGAGCAGGCTGACAGCTGGGGCGGGGGTGGGGCGGAAGGTTAGGGGG